>SRLM01001755.1:0-39442 GCA_015708895.1 Populus ilicifolia | reverse complement strand
GGGCTAAGACTTCTTTGCTAGAGAGGATAGGTTTAGCTTTTTCTCTAAGTCTTTCCCTTTTTCCTGAAAAATTTCCCCATTCTCGGTATGTTTCGCCCCTCATTTAGGTCAGCAGCCGAGGCTTATATATAGGCTATACATGGCTTTATTTAGGAAATAAATATTACATTAACTCTAGGGTGTAATATTGGATGAGTAGAAATAGAAAACCAGAATATTTAATTATGATTTTGTGATTAGCAGTGGTTTCTTTTCTAGTTAGAGGATGGTGTGGTTTTTTTCTTTTCTTCCATAGAGTCAATTGCTTTCTTTGAAATGAGACAATAAAAAACATGGTCTACAACTCCAAAAATCAGGCATGATAAGAAAGGAAAACATCAGATAAAAAAAAAAATCAAATGGAGGGTGCAGCTGCAAAGTCTTATTTTTCTTATTCGGTGTGGTAAAAATTCTGTCATTTATGATGATCCAACCCCACTCTCTAGCTTTCAATATCCTTCTTCAATTCAATCCCTCATTTTAATACCTTTTGATTCAGTCCTTGGTCCAAAAAAAATCCTTCAAATCAGTCCCGCGAACTTAGGCAATATCCTTCTCGCAGCAGAATTCTCTGCCTTCACATTATATATTCAAAAGGGAACATCTTGAATCTCTTATATCGAAATCAAATGATTCAAAAGCCTAATCCATCTACACGTCTAGGACTAAAACTTTGATGAAGGAGTCGAAGTGAGATAAAATCTTTTTACAAAACAGAATCTAGCAATGATTCGGTTGGTCGAAAGAGATTTTCGGGTCTAACTCAAAAATTGACGAATGTCGAGAATCCTGATATGACTGAAAGTATGAACTAAGAACAAAAATCACAAAAACTAGGCCAAAAATAGATTTGTTTTAGTGCAGACTTGGGTTAATATCCTTCTCATGACAAAAATCTTTGCCTTCACATTAGATATTCAAACGAGAACATCTTAAGCATCTAATATCGAAATCAAGTGATTCAAAAGCTCAAATTCATCTACGCATCTAGGACTATAACTTTGATGAAGGAATTGAAGTGAGATAAAATCTTTTTACAGAATAGAATCTAGTAGTGATTTAGTCAATCAAAAGGGTCTCCTAATCTAACTTAAAAACTAACAAATACTGAGAATCCTGATATGATGGAGAGTATGATCTAAGAACAAATGAACAAAATTTATGATAGAAATAGAGTTTTTTTAGTGTAAAATTTGGATCAGGATCCTTCTCGTGGTAGAATTCTCTGCCTCCACATTAGGTATTCAAAAGGGAATATCTTGAGCTTTTGATATCGAAATCAAGCGAGTCAAAATCCTAGATTTATCTACATGTCTAGGACTATAACTTTGATGAGGATTCGAAGTGAGATAAAATCATTTTAGAGAATAAATTCTAGTAGTAATCTTATTGGTTAAAAAGGTTCTTTATCTCACAATGCTGAACATCCAAATATGACTGAGAATCTACACTAAGAACAATGATTCCTAGGACCTAATAAAGGTGTAGGCTAATTTTTTAACATGTTATAAGTGACAAAATATAGATAGGATGGTCAAATATCGTACAAAACCAAATTAGAATCAGAGCCTAAGTTGTAACAAAAAAATAGAAAACAACTCGAACAAGGTTTTCAAAAAAAAAAATTTCTCTCTGCTTTTGTCAATCTTTTGGTGAACATGAGCTAAACTCCTACATTTAATTCAAAAAAGGTATACACCATCTCCAACACGTGGGATCCAAAATTGAGTAACAACATTTATAAAGGCTAATTTATCTCTAATTTTCATCTAACTACAGTTTCCATGTATGATGGGTTACTATTTTAAAGTATGGCATTCACTAACTCTTTGAAGTAATCATTTGAGTGTTTTTCCTATAATCCTGGATGTTGGCATTATAGGTGTTGATTAAGATTGATCAAGATTGTTGACAAGGATAAAGAAGTTATGATATTGTCATCTACTATTACCTTCTAACAAGGATGAAAAGTTATGATATTGTTGTTGATGGTGAAATGGTTTTGTTTGGTGCTATGAAGCTGCACAAGGATAAGAAAGATGTAATGTTGCTTCTTATTGTTTTATGTTATATAATTGCTAATATCCTCCCTCAAACATTGATGAGTCTGGAGGAAAAGTTTGCTCTAAAAATAAAAAAGGACAACTTTGGATATCGACTTGGTAAATAGGTCAGTAATTTGATTGGTAATGGGAATGTGATATGTAATAAGTTTTCTAAAAGATACTTGTTAGGTACAACATTATAGTCAATTTCAATATGCTTGCTTTATACATAAAAAAGGGATTGACTGTCATATGAGGACTACTAATATTGTCACAATAAAGTGTAGGTGGAGATAGTCTTGAAGGAAGAAGTAGGTCAACCATGTAAGTTTAACTATAATGTTTGCTATAACATATATTCAACTTCATTCCTGGAGCATGAAATAGTTTTTATTTCTTAGCACACCAAGAGATGAGATTAGGGACAAGAATGACACAATATCTAGTGGTAAAGAGTTGTGTAATAAGACATCCAACCTAATCAATATCTAGAAAGGCATATAAATAAAGTTTAGTATTAGAAGTAAAATGCAAACCATTAGTATTGATGCCTTTGACATATCATAAGATATGTCGAACCATTTTTAAATGAGCAATTGTAGGAGCATGCATGAATTGAGAGACATAGGTAATATTAAAGGAGAGGTTTGATCAAGTGAGTGTGAGATAATGTAGAGAGTTAACAAGCCCTAGAAAAAAGTTGACATCTTTCATAAGAAAAGCATTTAAGGAAGATTTAGTCCTTGCTTCAAGTAGTGTACTTATAGGTTTATAGTTGGCCATATTAGCACGTTCTAGAATTATAAAGCATAATGAGATTGTGATAAATGAAGACCATTTGTTGTTTGTAAAATTTCTATGCTAAGGAAATGATGAGCAAGTTCTAAGTCCTTTATGGAAAATTCTTGGTTATTGAGAGTAATGAAATTTACAACAAGAGTGTCAATAGTTCTTATAAGAAGTATATCGTCAACATAAAGTAGAAGAATGAGAGAGCCATAATCAAAATGATAAATAAACAAAAATGGATCTATTATGCAACAATGAAAGCCATATCAAAAAAGAAAAGCACTGAAATTATCAAACCAAGCATGAGATCATTGTTTTTGTTTAAGTTTACAGATTGCACATTAAAGCTTGTAAACATGTTGTGGAAGACAAGGATCTACCATTTCTAATGGTTGTTTTATGTAGATGTTTTCAGAAACTAAACCATGTAAAAATGAATTTTTAACATCAAGTTGTAATAGAGGCTAAAGATGAACAAGAGGTATAGTAATAATTAACTGAATGGTTCTTAGCTTGATAATTAGAGAGAATATTTTAATATAGTATAGTCCATCAATATGGTTGTAACCTATGACAATAACACGAGCTTTTAGGCAATCCAATGTTCCATTAGATTTTATTGTGGTTTTAAACACCATTTGAAACACATTATATGCATATATGTGGTGTGAGGTACTAATTTCCATATCAAATTTTGATGTAAAGATGTGAGTTTGCTTTTTATTATTGCTTTCCACCCTATATGAGTTAGTGCATATCACACGGTTGATGTTTTGGAGTATGCCTGTAAAGGTAATAAATGTTAATGCATACTTGGGATTTGGCTTGATGATGCCACATTTATGAGTAAGTGGTCATAAAATGAGGAACTAAAGTTGAGGGATTATGAATAAGCATCATGACAGAGAGTTTGTGTAGCTTCTTGTAGTGCACGATGTGAACAAGTGACCATACAATGAGGAACTAAAATTAAAGGTGTTAAAGAATCATTTTCTATATGCTTATTAGTGTAAGAATCATTATTAAGAGATTATGCTTTGATAGAGTTAGAGAGGTCAAGGCATGAAGTTTGTACTATCTCCTTTTAAGTATGTGTTGCCTCTTATTGAGTAGTTAAGGTGTCATGATTTAGCTACTAAAGCTATTGTTAATTTGAGGGTTTATGAATAAGATGTTCTACTATAGAATTGAAAAAATCATGACAGAGAGTGTGTGCAATCTCTTATAGATGAGGCTGTTGTTGTGCTAAAGAATTATTTTCTATAAGCTCAATCAGTGTGAGAATCATCATGAAGAGATTATGATGCGACAAAGTTAGAGATTTCAGGGTAAAAAGTGTGTACTATCTCCTTCTGAGTGTGTATTGTTTCTTGATAAGTAGTTAAGGTGTCATAGTTTGGCTGCTGAAGTTGTTATTGATTTACAATACTAACACCATGGATTTGTAGTGCAACATCATCTAGAAGAAAAACTTTAAAGGAAAAATTTTAGAGGACAAACTTGTTGGCTTGTTTAAGGACATGGTATACAATGTGGGTGTGGGTAGAGAGCTCAAGCATGGTGCTGCTGCTAGTGTTTCAAATGTATCTATAGAAGAACTTAAAGCAAGAATAGTTAGTTGGGAGTAAAATATGCTAATGACATTATTGAAAAGATTAATATTTTTGTTGTTATTAGTTTGTTTATATGAAAAGGTTGACTCATTAAAAGCAATACGTCATGAGATAAAAACAATTATTGTTGGATAAAAGTATTTATATCCTTTATATTTATCACAATAGCCTACAAAAATACATGGAACACTTTTTAGATCAAATTTATTTTGTCTTGTGTCCCAAGTATATGGAAAACATTATAAGCAAAAAATATAAAGAGGTGAATAAATACAATTTTTACCATGTAATATAGAGTAAGGAGTGTCAAAATTAAAAGCAAATTAGTATAATTTATTAGTGAGATAAAAAAAAATTGTGAAAGCCTCTACCCATAAAAATATAGTACCACTAAGAAATAATATTGTTATGCTTAGTTCCCTTATAATTCCGTATCACTTTTCAACCATACCTATTTGTTCATGAGTGTAAGGCAAGATACCTGATAAACAATTCATGTGGAGTGAAAATGACTTGACAATTTTGCCTATTAACATACTTTTCAAATTATATAAAAACTATTAGAAAATCAAATTTGTTTTTAAGAGGAATTATCCATGTATATTTAAGAAAATCATCTACTAGGCAAGTATGATACTTGAATTTTTTTTAATAGATAAAAGAGGGGCAGAACCTTATAAATCACAATTTATTTTCTAAAAAATATCAATGCTTAAATGTTCAGAATGTGAAAAATGTAATTTCCTAAGTTTTTCTAATTGACAATTATGACAACATTGCTTGGTCCTCCTAACTTTTATGACATCAATCAATCTTTTAATTTTTTTTATAATTATTATAAACGAAACTCGGTCTTCATAGCTCATGTGATGTCAATTAATCCAATTTTTTTTCTTTTTTTAATTTAATTATTATTATTACTACTCTCTTTTATTACTTTTTTATCTTCACACCTTTTTTCTTTTTCTACTTCACCCTAAACATTTATGTAAACTTTTCTCTCTTTCACTCAAAATTTTTTTCTCTCTATTTTTATATGGCTAAGGTTTTTATCCTTTTTCACCTCTTAAAAATATCTTCTCTATTTATTCCATCTCATCTACGTATATTCTCATCATATTTTTATCCCATATTCTAAGAATATTCTTATTGTATTATAAATTATCCATTAATTCTTACTTGTTTTTCACTTCAGCCCATTTATGCATATTACTTCTTATTTTGATTCTTTTTCCTTTCTTGTTTTTTGAATTAACAAAAAAAAAAAAACCAAAGTTAACTTCAACCTTAAAAGAGACTCCATGATATTCGGTGTGTAAAGTGAGTTTCAATCTAAGCGAGGGTTCAAGTAAGCATCAATGGAACTAAATAATACTCATAATCAGAATCTTTTTTACTAATCCTAAAATGAACGACTATGGGTCCAGATATTTTTATTGGCTTTTAGTGAAGTGAGTGAAAATGTAAAGCATTGGCTAAAAGCTTTTCGGGTTAGAAAAACAAAATACAACTTGATGATAACATATGTAAAACTTTGGTAAATTTATATAAGATAATAAGATATATGATGAAAGATTTGACAGAAAGAGATTATATTATATGGAATAAAATAAAATATTCATGTGTATGAAATGAATAATTATAGATAGTAAAATTGTCTTGGAAGTTAGCATGGAAATGGTAAGAATTCAGTCATAAGACAATACAAAACACTAAAATCTAAATTGGGACATAAAAAATAAGGCCTAATAGGGATAGTAAAAAAACTAAAAAATCAATCAAACCAAAAAAACAAAAAAAATAACTGAAAAAACTGAATCATGAAAAAAATTGATTATAATTTTAAAAAAACTAACCAGTTTGGTTTAGTTTCAGTTTTATAAACATGAAAACAAAAAAATCAAACTTAATCAAACCCAAACCAAAAAACAACCAAGTCAAACCAGTTTGAATTAGTTTTTTCCAAAACAATTAAACCAAACCAAAACCAGTCTGTTTGAATTGGTTTTGGTTTTCTGTTTCAAAAAAATATTGGTTTGGTTACCTGTTTTTGATAAAAATTGAACCGAATAAAAAATGATCATTCCTAAGGCTAGCTAGCTAGCCCCAGAACACTTATTCTTGTTGTGTTTTCTTCTCCAAATTCACTTACATGTCTTTACAATATTGATGCTTAAAGGAGTTGTGTGAGTGTGAGGAAAGAATCTAACATTAAAAGAAATTAACAAGAAGGGGACGATTAGGGAAGAAGAAACTTGAAGGAAAACTAGGTTAAGAAGAACAAGAGGAAAAAGAAGAAGTTGTCCAGAACATCCTTGAACCTTGTTCAGATTTGTGTGGTAAGGTAGTTTTTCTTATTTTCATTATGTTTTGAGTGAATGGTGTTGGAGGAGATGAAAACTCCAAATATAATGGATTAGGGTTCTTATAGATGTTTGATTTTGGAAGCTGAAACAAATAAGTTAAGTTAATAAAGAATGAACAAAAACTTAAGAAAAATTGAAAAAGAACTTTGAAATACATCAAGAGAGAACTCATACATTAGGGCTAACCGCATTTGAACTTGGAGGAATAGAAATTGATTTGTAAATTACAATATTATAAGTTTGAACAAGCAATTTCAAGATAAGTAATCAGTTCAAAGCTGAAATTTTTAATGTATTATGTTCTCTTGCATTAGTGTAAGAAAGAACATTGTTCATGTCATATAACATTCTTAAAGATTTAAAATATAACTTGTAAGTTGTAAACATGTGATTTAGGTGAGAAAATGAAATGATGGAAAAGAAAGAACTTGAAAAATTGGTCTCGGCAGGTTTGGCCATGAGGTAGATTTCAAGGGAAATTTGCTTGATTGATGAATAACTATTGTGAAATGAAAATAATGCTATGGAAATGTTACAATGACAATGTAAGAACAATTATTGCTATTGTATGGATTTTTAAGATGAAAAGGAATAAGGAATCATATAAATATTCATATGTAAAATTAAGTTGATTTGGAAGTAGAATTGTTTACTAATGAATAAATGATGAAGATTGAAGAAGTCTCCAGTGACTTGCCATAGACTAGTTTTGGCCAAAATATTGTTAAGGTTGATGAGATTGAAGAATTGTATAGGCATCACATACATGGAGTTAATTAAAGGACTCAATGTAAAGGTAAGGATCAATTGTATATAAAAATAAAAAAAAATAAGGACAAGTTATTTTGGGAATAACTTTCCATTACTTACTGGAAAATAGTCCATTAAAATCGTGAAGATTATAAAAGAGAAAATGTCTCAGCATGTCCTAAAAAATAAGGATGATAAATGTGCCTTACAGCTTATATATTTGTATATAAATAATTGTTTCAGCTCTTGGTTGTAGGTAGAAAATAACATGTGTAAACTTGACTATGTAGCATGTGATTTATGTGTATAGAACACATTTTTATTATGTAATCCTTTATTAACAAAATAAATAAAGGTCGAGAGTTTTTCTTGTATTCTCAGTGTACTTTGCTTTGTATCGTGTATCATCACTTGTGTATTCCTCTTGTCTATGAGACATGAGAGAGTGCAAAAAACCTTTTGGTGAGGAAAGCACTTATTTGCTATGCTCACACGAGTAAATTGATTAGAAAAAGATTGAGTTTAGTAAAGACTAGGCTGCCGCACCAGTTTATTTGTAGAGAAAAACAATTACCCCATGACAATTATTAAATAGAAATTATGACCAATATAGATTTTCAAGAAGATTGGATTGATCAAATTAGAATGCATTTGTCTTTGTGTTAATATAACGAGGTACAATTAATTAAATGAAATAGTTGAAGAAAAAGAACACCCATATTTTTATATTCGTAGGTGCGGCCAAATGAGCATAAAAAAGAGACGAGGGAGACCAAATTCAGATTGGTGTGTGGTCTTGTATAGACAAATGTGTTGAATTTCTTTAAAATTGATTAAGGAAAATTTCAAATGTGTTTGCGTTGGAGGACATGTGGTGGAAGGTGATTGAACATAGAAATATTATGTTTTTTTCTTGCCATGGATTTGAATTTTTCAATTGGAATGAGAATTGAATGGGATTTCCATAACAATTGAATTGTACATGATGAGTTACTCTTATTGATATAGGAGAGGCCACAAGGTTTGTAAAGCAACAAGAAATTTCTGCTTGGGCATGGATATCAGGTAGACTGTATCTATGTAAAGTAATCAAGTTCAATTCATTATAATGCTTAGTTATAATTCCTTTAATTTTATTACGAGTCCATAAGAATTCGAATATGCAAACTGAAAGGGATGCATAATTGATATCATAGTGAAATGTTCAAATAACATACATTTGTTATATGAAGTTAATGGATTCATTGTTTTATAATTTAATTGCATCATGTGTTGTCAATATATTTCACGTGCCACGTAGTTTGCATTGAGGAGTTCACATTGTACATCATCTTTTGTTCTTGTAATATAATTAAATAACTCGGTCTTAAAAAGACAATGAGAATTGAGGCTGTCATGAAAACTTTGAAAGATAACATGCAATCCAACTGATAAAACAAATGCAGTAGATAAACTTAAAAAGTGTAATTAAGATAAATTATATATAAAAAATATATAACAATTAAAAAAATTAAATTATAAAATAAAAATACAAGTAATTAGGCTTAACCCTAGGATTCTCATCGAAGTTGCTATGTTGTCGCACCATAACATAAATGGAACTCTTTGAATTGAAAAAAGACACATAAAAAAAAAAGACTATTAGCAAATAAATGACATCAATCCTCTAAAATATGAGGCTTGCGAATTGTTCACGCTTAAGATTTGGGCGCCGGTCCTTGAAAGGTTGTTCACAAGATTTTTTTGTCATGGAAGTGGGATTCTTCTTCCACATTGTTTCGAAGTTCAATCTATATCTAAAGTTCCAGCCTTTGTTTGGACATCCGAGGGAATCGCGTTGCATGGCGACTTCTTCCTTCAAAAACCCATATCTCTAACCTTGTAGTTTAACCGAAGATAAGTGTCCCTCACCATTACGAGGGTCATAGATCGCTGAAGTTTTTTGTGCTGCATACCAGTGAACTGCACCTTTCATCACAGTGACCACTGACCAAGGACATGGTTACAAAGTTGGCGCAGAGATTAATATGATTCATCAAATTTCCTTTTTAATTATATCCCCAATTAAATCCTAAATTGTGGCTTGTTAAACTCATTTATTTATCAATTTTTTCTCCAATCGTATTTCATATATTATTATTATTTCTAACTTAACTTTACACTAAAAAAGAAACAATGAAATGATTAATTTTGACAACATTTATTGAAATATATATATATAAGAAAAAAAGTAGGGGTCAAGATTTAGGTTATGATAATATATTGAAAAGCATTGAGTTTATCATCCTATAAAATAATTATTTTAAAATTTATTTTTATTATTAAACAAAATGACAGGTTAAAAAATACTTCAATTTCATCACTCTATAAAATAATTATTTTGAAATTACATTAAGTTATTAATGTTATAAAATAACTAATCAAAAATAATTCTGAGTTTCTCTCTCTTAAATGATATATTAAAAATCACTTTGGATTTATCACATAATAAAATGACTATTTTAAAAAGCATTTTGAATTTATCATTCTATAAAATGATATATTAAAAATAATCTTGAGTTTATCACATTATAAAATAACTCTTTTGAAAAGCACTTTGAATTTATCATTTTATATAGTAAATATTTTGCACTTCAAGTTCATTACTCTATAAAATGAGATATTAAAAATCATTTCAATTTTTTCACTTTATAAAATGACAAACTAAAAATTATTTTGAGTTCAATATTTTATAAAGCAATAGGTTGAAAAGCATTTCTTATTTGTCACTCAATAGAATGACAATTTTAAAATCACTTAGAGTTATCACTTTATAAAATGACAAGTTAAATCTTTCTAGAATATTAAACCTCAAAAAACTTATAAATTTATCTGGAAAAAAAATAGCATCACTCATATAAATTTAAATCCTAAATGAGTCTTTCAAAGAAATGATAGTTGTCGTAGTATAATTTTGATTCTCATTTCCAGAATAATTTCCAAAAAATGAAGAAAGAAGTGTTTTTAACACAATTCAACCAATTTTCGGTCATTATTTTTATTGTTATGACAAGTTTGCACCAAAACTTGACTTCATCCCTTATTTAGTTTAATTTTTTATATTAAAAAAATAAAAAAATATAAAAAATACAGAGATTTTTTAAAAGCATGTTTTCAATACAATTAGATAAATTCTTTACCATTTCATGGGACATCAAGAAACAATGTCTTCTAACCATTTAGGTGGTGGCCAAGTGGTAAGGACTTGGGATCAAGGGGTTTGCTCCCTCTGTGGTCTCAGGTTCGAATCTCTGGTTGCTCATATGATGGCCACTGGAGGCTTACATGGTCGTTAACTTCAGGACCCGTGGGATTAGTCGTGGTGCGCGAAAGCTGGCCCGGACACCCACGTTAATCTAAAAAAAAAAAAAAAACAATGTCTTCTTGTCTCATACCCCAAGAAAATCAAGAAACACTAGTTAATTTTTACCCCTCCTCGCAATATCTTCAAGTTCATTGTTGCAAAAGAGACCAAAAAACACACCTTCGTGCCCTGTATTCCAGTTACAAAGGCACCATAAAAGACACGTTTTCAAGCTACCACAAAATATAGTTGTTGCATTTCATGCTAGTCGGGCCAAAAAGACAGATACTCGAGGTCATTATTGAAGCTACAAATGCACCGCTAAATGACACGCTTTTAGGTCATATTTCCTTCTAAAAAACCTAGTGCATTATTCCACCATAAAACACATTTTTTGCACCTCATTTCCTGCTGCAAAAACATGCCACATACACTCTCTGTCTCTTATTGCTGCTATCACAAATCAGCGCCTTTGCTGGCAAAGTTAGTACTTCTATGTTTGATCTCTCTCCCTTTTTCTATGAAAATGAAGCCAAATAAGCTCCCACATATCCTCTTTCATTAAATACATACAATAGCCAAAAAAATCCAGTATTTACAGAGTAGGAAGAACAGTAAACAGAAGACAAAAAACATATAGCTCAATTTGTATAGTAGAAGGAGATGGATGGCTGAGATTAATTAGAGGAAATTGAGAGATATTGCTATACCCTCTTGGCAAAAGCTTAACGTTGCAGCCACAATTCATGGTCGGTGTCTTTTGAAATAATCTTTGGTTTGATGGTGAAAATTCACCACCTATTATTATATCTTATAACAACCCTAATTAGATTTTTAGAGATTTTAAGTAAAAGATTAATTATATAAATGAAAAATATTAGCATTCCTTAATACATCTTACTTAAAGTAAATTATATTGTTTTTTATTAATTCGTTTTGGTCTGATAACTGTTGCGATGTCGCGGTCGCACAAATTAATTACCTTAGCTTAAAACACAACACATTAAATAGTATAGAGTAAACAAGAGGTCGATCCCACAAGGAAGATTTATGTCAGATTTTTATGCTATACATTATGCAATTGGAGGGTTTTGATTTGTAATGATCTAAACTATGGAAGAAATTAAACTAGCAAACAAAATCAATTGAAATCAAAATTTATCAAGGAAAAAAACCTTAGTTGCAAGCACACATCCACCAATAAAAATTAGAACCGATCCTTGAAACAAAAATACAATTTATATTCTGAATTTTTATCTTTTCTTAATGTTGATTAATTAACAGATCCGTCGTATAATTAACTCTAACCAACAAACAATCACAATGTCCGTATTAATGATTTAGTTAAATGGCAGCCCTAAGAACTAGATATTTGAGTGTTCTCCCTAAGTTTAATAATGTAGTTCCGCCATAATTATCAAGCTTAGTTGTTTCACAAGTTCATATATCACAACTTCAGTTTTGATATCAAACTTAGCAATAAATTGTTCACAATAATAACTTAGAGTTCTGCTCTAGCAATTATTAACAACAATCATAGAAATATGCATAGGAGAACAATCCTACTCATTCATAATATAAACTAAAAATAAAAAGAAGAATAAATCTCATGGTTCTTAAAATCTAAAGGTTTGTTGTGTCTTTACAACCAAGAAAATAGCTTGGTCTTGCATAACTATTGAACAACTACTCTTAAAGAATGAAGAGAGCATGATTTTTGGGTTTGTAGAGGAGAGAATTTGTGTTTCTTAACTTCTGGCAGCTGCCCTCCTTCTCTCCTCTCTTTCTTTCTTTTTATATGCGAAGAAACCCTAGCTCCTAATTTACAAAGTAGTCCTCCCTTAAGTTGACAATTGACATTTAAGTACTTCAATAACTATTTTCCCTAAAAAAAGAAATAGCCTTGCATGAAATCTTCAAGCTCAGCCTTAGAGGAACATAACTTGGACTCGTTTCTTTACGAAACCTGATTGCTGGCAGAATTTAATTTTCATCTTTAAAAAATCATATCTCCCTTATATGACATCATTTTTGGCTAAAATTTGGAGCATTTACATAACTTTGATTCAAGAATCCAAAAAAAGTTAGTTTGTATAAATTGGACTTCTGTAACTCTAGATATTGAATTTTGAATAGACAAAGGTCAATAGTGGCAGAATGTGAGATTTGACTTTGAACAATGTGATTTCCATTATCTTTCTCTTTTTATTTTTCTTGCATTACATTTCCAGAAAGGTATGGATGTTAGCTTTTTAGTGCCATTAGAATCGCTTCATTTCGATCTCTAGAACTTACGCTCTGCACAAAACATCGACTAAATATCAAATCTTCCAATTATCTCCAATTTACTTCCTTTTGCATTTTTCATCCAAAAGTGCCTTCAAAACATAAAATAAATAATATCAAGGCATTTTACATATAAAACATGGACAAAACATTAGGTAAATATGGGTGAAACTATTGAATAATATAATTACATCAATAACATCTATCTCTACCAACTTAACATGATGAGTCTGTTATGATGAGCACATCTTAGATTTTTCTAGGTCAAGAACTCAGTTTGGAAATGCAAAAAATCCTTAATTATTATTAAGGTTTCTTAAAAAGATGAATTTTTTTTGCTATTGTGTCATTTGAAATAATATTTCAGATAAAATTCCTCTAAATTTGATCCTTATATTAGAAGTGAATGGGTTGTATTATTCATAATAATATTTTCAATATTAACCTCATATAATTTTTTTATTCTTATAATAAAGTGAGTAATAAAATTATTATCCTTAATAATATTTTGGATATTAACCTCTTTTTGGTTTTTTATTCTTATATTAAAAATGAATAATATTTTTTAAATATAGACAAAAGTCCTTTGGAGTTTTACAAGCTTATTGTAAAACCAATGCAATATATTTTTTAAAACAATGCCAAAGGTGTTTTAATTTTTGTTAAAAATAAAGCTCAAATTAAATTTAGGACTATTAGCCACACGCAAAATAAAAAAATAATATTTTTTTTATCTTTTTTAAGCTTTGTTTGGTAAAAAAAGAAATTGTAACATAACTAACCAAAATGAACCAAAAGGATGTTTGCCCAACACCAGTTTTAGAAGAAAGGCCCTTGTCAAAAAGTAGCAAAACTAAACAGGTATTACTCTCTCTTTTTTTAACCTTACCTGACTGGGTTAATCCGATAAGGTTGACTTGATTAGATTAACCTAAAATCTTTGATTTGACTATAAACCAAACTAAAAACTTTGGTTTGACCCGAAAACAAATCAAAAACAAAACCAAAGAAAAAAATGGATTAAACTTGCCAAAAACATAAAAAAGTAAAAAAAAATGAATGAAATGGATCAAACACACAAAAAATAAAGACAAATAAAGAACACCAAACTAGGAGACCGAACAAACCCAACAACATAGACTAGGATTCAAACTAGATTTGGTTACATAAAAAGCACATGCTTATTGGAAATCATGCAAGGAACAAAAATCTAGCATCCAATCTCTTTGATTTTCACTCAAATATAGAAGTTTGGCAAAATGGGTTTTGATTGAAAATCAAAACCCAAGGCTTAAAATATTATTTAAATGTGTTATTTATAAAAAAATAAACACTAGATTGCTTATTATTAATACCCGATGAAGTGATTTGAGAAAAGAAATTGACCAAAACTTGTCTAAATCATGTAGTGAAAGCAATGTTCTTAGGAAGAACACTAAGAAACCCAAAAAAAAAACCCAAACCTAGCGATCGTAATTTTCAAATCAGACCTAAAACAGACAAACCAAAAGCATATATATGTTGGAATCATGCAAGGAACAATAACCCAACATCCATTTACTTTAATTTTCAACAAATCACCATAATTTGAACAAAAAGGTTTTGACATTAAAACCAAACCAACAGATTTTAAACACATTAAAATATGTTATTATTGCTAATTGATCGTTTATTATTAACTAATGAAGTCCAATGAATAGACAGGTAAAAAATGTTCTGAAATTGATCCAAATCATATAGCTAAGGCAATATTTTTTATAACATGAAGAACATTAAGCCTTCAAGATCCATATTTTTTACTTCTAAAACATGCTTTTTTAATCCCAACAAGTCACACTAACATGCACAAATATATTTAAAGAAAAAAATTAACAAAAACCATCAAGAGACCAAAATCAAGATAGGTCAGAATAAAAAAACTAAAATAACATTATGTACCAAAACAAACTTAAAACAACAATAAATATATAAACATAAAAAATTTTAGAAAATAACAACATTAAAATGAGCATCACAACAATAAAGAAATGAATCCAACATCATTTGTTAAGCATTCCACACCTCTTTGCTATGCTTTATAAATATAAATATAGAAAAACATAAATTAAAAACAATTAAAGTAAGCCATAAAGGTGTACTTTTGGAATAAAAAGATACCTAAAATAGCCACTTTCCCTTCTTCTTTTTTAGACCCTCTCCTTTAATTTTAAGGATAGTATTTATAGGGTTTTTTTAAGAATTTTGAGTCTATTTTCAACTCTTGATCTTAAGGAAACAGTTGTGAACCCTTGGTAAGAAGCCATTGAGTATGAACACAAAAAAGAAAGCTAGTTTTATTACACAATTGGGTTTCATCTATGGATGAAAAAGTTGCTCAATTTTGAGGCTTCATTAGAGAAATTTTGATGTGATTATGATCTAGGACCACTTGAAGTTTATAGAGGGGATGCATGTCTTTCATTTGAATTCAACCGTGCTCAATTTAAAGGCATGTAGCTCTACATTCATTCATTTAAAGTTTCCAACTCAACCAACCAAAACTCTTAGAACCGAATGAGTTGCCAAGTTTTAAAGCTTCATTGAAGCAATTTTGATGTCATTACTGCCTTCAACCCCTTAAAGTTAGTAGATAGGGGGCACAACTTTTCTTTGAAGTTGTTAACTCAACTAACCAAAATTATCTGAGTTGATTGAGTTACCAACTTTTAAAGTTTCATCGAAATAATTCTAACATCATTGTCACCCGTGACCATCTAACATTGTTAGACATGATTCACACCTTTCATTTAAATCTGACCTTTCTTAATTTTAGGATTTGTAGCTCTATATTCGTTCGTTTGAAGTTTCCAACTCGACCAGCTGAAATTGTCAAAGCTGATTGGATTGCCTAGTTTTGAGGTGTCATCGAAGTAATTGTGATATTAATATCACTTGTGACTAACTAACATTAGTAGAGGTGACACACATTTTTCACTCAAATCTAACCTTCCTTAATTTAAAGGTCTGTAACTCTATATTTATTTGTTTGAAGTTGCCACCTCGACAGGTCAAAATTGTCAGAGTTGACTAGGTTGCCTACTTTTAAAGGTTTGTTAAAGTAATTTTGATACCATTATTACATGTGACCACTTGAAAATGGTAGAGGGATGCACACTTTTCATTTTTCATCCAACCTTGCTCAAATTAAAGGTTTGTAGCCCTACATTTATCTGTTTGAAGTTGCCAACTCGACCAGCCAAAACTGTCAGAGCTAACTAAGTTGCCCACTTTTAAGGCTTCATTGAAAAACTTTAGACATCATTATTACTTAGGACCACCTAAAGCTAGCAAAGGGGATAGACATCTTTTGTTTGAACCTAGCCTTGCTCAATTGAAAGGTTTGTAGTTTTTCATTTATTTGTTTGAAGTTCCCAACTTGATAAGCCAAAACTATCAAAAATAAAGGCCAAATCGAACGAACAACATGTCACTCACCTTTTGTTCTTTATGTGTGAATGATGTGTCATGTGGGTGAGATTAGAGTTTTTAATTTAGGATTTGAAATTTTCAATTAAGTCTCTATTCTTCTAATTTCTTTTCATTACAACCATGATTGCGTTTAATTTCTTGCAATTTCACCCCCAACAAAACATAATTGTTAGCCCTTTAGTTGTTTGCCTTTTTCATTTGGGTCCTTGATTCTAAATTTATGCATTTTAGTTCTTAATTGACCAAACTTCTAGTTTCATCAATTTGATCCCTAATTTGGTAAATTTCGACCCCTAGATTTTAACTCCTTCTAGTTAAAGTATAAATTGATTTAAAAAGGCAATCGATCATTGATCTTGTATTAACACAACTTCTATTCCTACCCTAGATGCATCACATTTAATTTTGAATGCTTTCATAAAATTAGGTAAAGCTAAAACAAGTGTAGATCATAATTGTTTTCTTTCAAAAGAGCCAAACCTGATTCTTGTTCCTCCCTTAATTTAAACCTAACTGACTTTACTAAAATCTTTCAGAAACACATATAAAAACTAGCTAACCTATGAAAACACCTTACCTCTCTTACCGATTTTGATGTAGGCCATTCCTAAATGGCTTTAGCTTTCTTTTCATCTATCTCGATATCCTTTGCAGTTACAATATAACCAAGAAACACAATTTCTCTATGCAAAAAGTACATTTCTTAAGACTAGCATAAAATTTCTCACTATACAACACACTAAATACATTACACAAATGATCAAGATGCTTATTTAAGTTCTTACTATAGATTAGAATGTCATCAGAATACACAACCATAAACTTACCTACAGACACAATTTCTACTCATCACCTTTTTTCATATTAATTTAATGGTACCTACTTTTCAAATTAATTTTAGAGAAAATACAAAATCCATGTAACTCATCTAGCATGTCATCAAGCCTACGAATGACATGTTTATACTTTACTATTATATTGTTAATAGCTTAGCAATCAATACACATCCTTCATGTTTCATCCTTCTTAGGTATAAGTAACCTTGGCACATCATACAAGCTTATACTTTCACTAATATACCTATTCTCTATCAGCTCATCAACTTGTCTTTAAAGCTCCTTCATTTTCTCAGGATTGCGTCTATAAGTTGGTCGATTAGAAATCGCACCTTAGGTACAAGATTAATCTAATGTTTTATTCCCCTCAAGGGTGGTAATCCATTAGGGATATCTTTAGGAATCATATCTTGAAACTCCTGTGATAGAGAAATAGCAACATTAGGCACAACATAATAAAGATTGTTAGTATTAAAGTAAGTCTCCTTATACACAAGTAAAATAATTGGCTTGTTAGTGAAAAATATAGATCTAACCTTACCCTCTCTAGCATAAAAAGTAGGTTGTTTCTTTAGTTTTTCCATGCAATTCTCATTAATATTCACTCCTCTTATCTTACCTCCAAATCATTAGTTTGTTGGTTGACTATTTGTTTATGTTTAGATAGGTGGCTGAATGAGTTGCAATAGAGGCTTAGGTTTTAGCCAAACTTGTTGCTCTTCTCTCCTCTTTTTACTTACCATGATTTTCTCTCTATATAGGCTCATGGTTATTTTTTAACTTTATTTGGTTTCACCAACTTTTACATTTGTATATTGACACGACTAAAAGATTAATGTTTTCTCCCAAGTGCAAGAGTGTCAAAGTAATAAATAACCCAGCAAGACCAGGATCAAACCACAGAGAGGTTAATTGTATAAATTATAGATGACAATAATAACAATAATAAAAACAATAACAATAACAACAACAACAACAACAATAATAATAACAATAATAATAAAGAAAAAGAAGGAGAAGAAGAAAAAGATGATGAGAACTTTGAGGTGGAATATTAATGTAAGGATTAAACAATGAGAATAACAAATGTCAATGTTAGAGATTCCATTAATGGTATGTCAAACAAGCATAGTATTTAAACTCTTATTATTCAATTGGAAACCACACACAAAGGAAGTTTCAATTGGATTACAGATTGTTAACATGACTACATTAGTCATCTTATTCAATTAATGCTAATACTTATAAATCTCATCAAGCATTCATGATTATACTTATGTTAACAATAAATCTCATCAGGCTCAGGTGTCTGTTATACCATACAGTATGGGCTATGAAAGTGTCAAGCATTTGTTGTACCAAGTGTTATACAACATAAATCAAGATTAGTCGTTTAACAAGCAAAGTATTAAAGAGTGAACAAGATAACAAATATAAAACATGTTAGTATCAAACATTAAAGTCTATGTTAGTATTAGACACCCCCCAACTAGCTTATTATGAGTCCCTAGTAATCAAAACATTAAAATAGAAAAATACTTTGCAAATTCCATAAAGCAAGATAGTCATCATTTAACTTTCATTAATCTCTTCAGATAAACAAACTCTCATTAAATTTATACACTTACTCCTATTAATAAACCTTTCTTTTTTGCTCAATATATCAACACATAATTATGGGGTTTTTCATGGAAGTAAACAAAATTTTTGTTCTAATGGTTAAAGTTAACTTCCTTGGGTTAGGATTATTATTTTTATTTTTTTCTCTTTCTTATTATTTTTTTAATAGATATACATATAACTTAAAACACCATACATCTTTAACCCATGTAACGAGCTTTTGACTAATGACTCCCAAACCAATTGGTTTTAGGGCATTAGGTGTTGAGACACCCCTACGAGCTTAATAACTTGGGTCGCAAATACTGATACGTAGATAGTGCAATGTTTCATTACCTGAAGCTTTTCTCCTCAACCCATGTAACAAGCGTTAGGCCAATAGCTCCCGAATTAGTTGACTTTAGGGTATTATGTGTTAAAACACCCCTTCGGGCTTAATTACTTAAGTTAGGGAGGCTACGAAACCAAACTTATCTACATTTTTATTATCACCATTTTTTTTCTTTTTATGTTTTTTTTTAATTATATGCTATCTCTTTTCCTTAGTTGTTACCTTTAACAAAAGAACATAAATAATGTAATAATCCAATATGCAACCCACAATCATATATTAAAGTTTGTATGTGTAAATTAAGCTTTAAGAATACACGCTAAATGAGTATATAAGCATAATTAAGTGATAGTAATGTGAGAGTTTGTAAACTTGAATATTTCAAGAAGTATTATGATAGACCTTATTACGAATAATTACTAATAAGCATCTCAAGAGTCATAAGAAGTTCTCCTTACTATGCCATCATAGTAACAACAATTTTGCATATGCTTTATGAAATTAAAAACACAGTTAGTTCTTTTTTTTTAGCTACTACCCTCTCCCCCAACTAAAACGAGACATTATCCTCAATGCTTAAAGGTAGAAAGATAGAGTATAAAAGATATCATCTAAAATAATAAATACTAACAAACCTGAAACATACTAAAACAAATATAAGAAACAACAAAACATAATAATAAAACCAAAAGACACAAAAATTCACAAATGAAGGCTCAAATTCAATCTAAGCATTTTATGGCTTTCCTTAGTTGACCAATTTATGTGAATCATGGAAGGATCAATTACAGGAAGGAAAGATTGTAGTTAGTCAATCAATTGTTCAGCGGTGGCATGATTAAGAAAAGACAACAACTTATCATAATAACCATTAACATTTAACAAACCTATGAGTTTATGGTGAAAATGTAGTTGAGCCCAAGAGAAAATATGAAAGATCTCTTTCAATTTGCCTAGACCACCTAGTAAGGCAATGAAGGCATTAGTATGGTTAAACATTGCATTCATTCGAGTAGACATTGTAGAGACCTGTAGTTCCTCTTTAATTGTTTTTCCAATGATGTCCCCTTATGCCAAAGCTTCGGGGATAACCTCTAAAACTTAACTACGCCCTAAAAATACAGCTATGACACACCTCCCATTAACCCAAGACTACCTCCCTCATACACTAAGTGAATCTTTCTCTCAACTAGCACTTGACTAAGATGATTTGCTGATTTTAAAAACTCCTTCTCTTTCCCAGGACTAGATCCATGAAAACACAAATATTTCTTATTTGATGACTTGAGGAACTTGCCATTTCTACACACTTTTGTATTTGTTGAATGTATGGGTTGAGTAGAAATGAAAGGAAGGAAGAGAGAATTTTATAGATAAGAAATTAGAAAGACAATCATACCACTTATATGTAGACTAGTTGGAGTCTCACACACTCTCTCTCTTTCTCTTGATTTATTTATTTATCTACTTTTAAAAAAGCATGTGTATGTACAGGTAGTTGTGATTGTGGCTCACATCTTCCCTTGGTTTTATGTCCAAAAATGACTTAAATGCCCTCTATAGGTTGGGGATAGGCTTCCCATCTAGTTTTCTTAAAAACTGGCAAACAAGGTCTTTTTTAGTCAAATTCCTAAAAACTAAATCGATCATGTTCTTTATAAAATAGTGGCCATAAATCATGAATTGCATGATACACATCTCCACTAGGATGCATCTCAAGAATCAATAAAAAATTATCTAAAGACTGCTTACTCAAGTCATCCTTAATGAATTGTATTTTATCTTCACGGTTTATAAATACCATTTCTAAAGAATGACATTAAGCATTACAAGTCCATCTAGCACATCAATATCAAACTTTCAGTCATTTTGCATGAAATTTCTTTACAAAAGTGTTTTTACCTATTTTAGGCATATGCGAAATGAAGGAGTTAGAGGACTCACCAGATAATCAGACCTTTGCTTCAATATACCAGTGAATATCTTTAGGAATTCCATGATTCATTAACAATCTCAATCTTGCACATCCAGCACAGTAAATTTTTGTAATCACATTCTGAGGCAGAGCGGAAAAATACTTTTTTAATTTTTCAAGATTAGTGTCCATCTTCAAATGAGAATTAGAAGAGAGATTCAAAGAATTGCACAAATATATATACAGATATCAGTTATTATGAGAAACTAAATAAACTGACTTAATTCATGAAATACCGTTGTCCACCATTTGACTGGGGTGAGAGAAACTAGCAAAAAAAATCACTCAAAAAGAAACACAAAAACAATATGAGAAAAACAAAATAATCAACCTTTATCTACAAGATCATTCAAACCAGGTGATTCATTTTCACTAGGAAAATTATCAAAGTAAGCTTTTAAACAATGTTCATTTTTCTTAAAAACATTATCATTCATTGAATTCGCAATATCAGAGACCCCATAAGAATTGCTCCATCTTGATCTTAGCTCTCTATGGAATGCATAAAGTTAAGAATTATAAAATAAAACTTTTTGACCAGTATCAACTTTTTGACAATTTTCACAAGTTTTGTAGAATGTATACGTGTCCTCGAACATGGTGGGCTAATAAAATCTATTTTGAAAGATTTTTGTAGCTGTCTTTTTTTACGAGAAATAACTTTCACATACTTCTGAATGATAAAGTTTAATAACGTTACTTACCTCATTGTCGGGAATGAATCTTTGAAATATTTGATCAGGATAATATTTGAATAAGTTAGGGTCATCACAATAAAAGTTCTTCTCTTCATTCAAAAACTTTTCTTTGTCTTGGGTACTCCATTCAACTGGCAAATCTTCTAAAGCAAGAAAATTATTATTTTTATCATACCAAGGCATTGGAATAAGAGAAAGTAAGGATTCATCAGGAAAGTAATCATTGATTGGTGTAATGTTAGATGTCCAATTTATTGTCTCCACATCAACATTTTTAGTGCATTTTTCATCTGTGATTTCTTCCTCAAAATAAATCATTTGTAAATCTTCAAATTCCTCCAACTCATTTTTACTTAAAGTAGATTCAAATTGATCATAAACTAATTCAACAATATGATCTACTTTTTGTAAAATATTATCATCTCCAAGTTGCTTGCAAATGTTGAAAATATTCATCTCCAATGTCATATTTTCAAATGATAGCTTTATCAGTCCATTCCTACAATTAATCAATGCGTTAGAAGTTACAAGAAATGGACATCCTAAAATAACAGGAAATGAATTACATACTTCAACAAGTTCAGTGTCCAAGACAACAAAATCCACAGGGTAAATAAATTTATGGACTTGTACTAACAAATCTTTGACTATTCCTCTAGGTACTTTTATAAATCTATCGGCAAGTAAAGCGTTATAGAAGTTGGTTTTAACTCACCTAGATTGAGACTCTGAAAAACTGAATATGGAAGTAAATTCACACTAGCTCCAAAATCAAGTAAGGCTTTTTTAATTTTATGTTCTTCAATAAAGCAAGAAATTGTAAGATAATTAGGGTCTTTATATTTCAAAGCATTTTTGTTCTTAAGAATAGCACTTACTTGTTCGGCTAAAAAGGCTTTCTTTTTCATATTCAGTTTCATCTTCACAATGCATAAATCTTTCAAAATTTTAGCATAGGAAGGAACCTATTTAATAGCATCCAGTAATGGTATATTGATTCTTACCTGTTTGAAAGTTTTAAAGATTTCAGAGTTGTAATTGACTTTTTTTTGTTTAGTCATAGCATAAGGAAATGAAAGTGTTGGTAGGGAATCAATAGTTTCTTTGCAATTTTCAGATCCAACCCCTTCCTTACCCTGAGAGATTGACTCATCATCTTTCTCGTAAGGTTCAAGAAATGATTTTTCAATAACCTTACCAATGCAAAGAGTAGTGACTAATTTAACTTGATCCATATGTTGGCTTCCGGAACTACTTGCATTTCCATTGTATTGTCCCTTGGGATTTTGTTGTGGTTGAGATGGAAACTTACCTTTCTCTTGAAAACTGAGAGTAGGTGTTAATTTTATAAGAGTATCTTTAAAATCTGTCATGTTTTAAGCAAGTTGAGTATTGATTCTCTTGTTTTTCAATGAATGCATGCAATGTATCCTCAAGATTTCTTCTAAGAGGTGGAGCATAAGGACGTGTATATTCATAAGAATTTTGAAAATTATGGTGTGCTTGAAACAGTGGTTATGAAGTTTATGCCTTGTTGTTCTCACTCTTCCAACTGAAATTAGGGTGATTTCTTCAACCAGGGTTATATGTTTGTGAGCATGGGTTGTGGTTGGCCCTTTGGAAATTATTTAAAACATGGGCTTGTTTATGGAGACATTCCTTAAAAGAAGGCAAGGTTGGACAGTTACTGGTTAAGTGTTTATTTGTTTCACATATTTGACACCCAATGTTTTCAATAGATTTTAATTAACCACTCTTTTTCAATTCTAGTGCCTCGACTTTTCTAGCTAAAGATGCAAACTTAGCTTGAAGGTCATGATCTTCTCTAAGGTTGTACATGCCTCCACTAGAAGTATGAGGTTGAGTTTTACTTGGTGCCTTATAAATACTTATAGTGTCCTAATTTTGAGCATTTTTAGCTATCAAATCTAAATACTCCAAGTATTTATAAGGCACATGCTTCATCAGGGTCTTTATCTTCAAAAGTTCCATTGCACATCAATTCAACCATTTCCCTATCTTCAGGTGTTAACCCTTCATAAAAATGTGAAACTAATCTCCATGTTTAAAAACCATGATGAGGGCAAGTACTAAGCAAGTCTCGATACTTATCTCAACATTGGTAAAATGTTTCTCCTGGTTTTTGAGTGAAAGTGGTGATTTGTCTTTTGAAAGAGTTTGTTCTATGAGATGGAAAAAACTTCTTTAAAAGCTGTTGTTGCATTTCCTCCCAAGCACGAATGGACCCTGGTCTTAAATTTTATAGCCATGTTTTAGCTTTATCTTTTAATGAAAAAGGAAAAAGCTTTAATTTGATGGTGTTCATGTTACAATTTAAATTATTATATGTGTTACAGACCTTCTTAAATTCCTTTAAATACAAGTATGGATTTTCCAATTCTAAACCATGAAAAGAAGGTAAAAGTTGAATAATGTCTAGTTTAAAATTAAAATGAGATACATCGGAAGGAAAAACTATGCATGATGCTGCATTTGTTCTTGTGGGATTCATGTGGTCTCTAAGTGTTCTAGCACGGTTATTCTCATTATTCTCATTATAAAGTGATTGATTATCTTCTTCGGCCATATTTTTTGAAAGTGATGAGGATACCCTACAAAGTCTACCACTTGATGTACATGACCACACTCTCATGCATGTGTAAGAATAGAATAAAAGGAAGAAAAAAACAAAAGAAGAAGAAATAAGAGACAAGAAACAAAGTTATATACAAGAAAAGTGAATCAAGAACTTACCTCCCTAGTAACGGTGCCAAAAACTTGACATGACTAATAGATTAATGTCTTCTTCCAAGTGTAGAACTGTCGAAGTAATAAATAACTCGGGAAGACCGGGGTCGAACCACATGGAGGTTGATTGTATAAATTATAGATGACAATAATAACAACAATAACAACAACAACAACAACAACAACAACAATAATAATAATAATAATAAAGAAAAAGAAGGAGAAGAAGAAGAAGAAGAAGATGAGGACTTTGAGATGGAATATTAATGTAAGGATTAAAGAATGATAATAACAAATGTCAAGGTTAAAGGTTCCACTAATGGTATATCAATCAAGTATAGTATAAACTCTTATTATTCAATGGAAACCACATACAAAGGAAGTTCCAATCAAATTATAGATTGTTAACATGATTACATTGGTCATCTTATTTGATTAATGTTAATACTTGTAAATCTCGTCAACCATTCATGATTAAAACTTATGTTAACAACAAATCAAGTTCCTTTCATAGCTCAGGTGTCAGTTATACCATATAGTATCGGCTATGAAAGTGCCAAGCATTTTTTGTACCAAGAGTTATACAACATAAATCAAGATTAGTCATTTAACAAGCAAAGTATTAAAGTGTGAACAAGATAACAAATATAAACATGTTAGTATCAAACATTAAAGTCCATATTAAGTTTATACTATACTTATTCTAACACCATTAATATAACCTTTTCACCTTGACATAATAAACTTAGCTAGACATAATGAAAGAAAGAAAAATAGATAAACAACAAAATAAGAACATAAATAAGATAAAAGTTAACTAAAGGAAAGGAAAGGAAATGAAAGGCATAAACTTAATATTAATGAATGTAAAGCATCAACATTACCAAAAATACAAAAAGAGAAAGTAAGAGCATGATCTTGAACTAAACAGCAAGATGCCTAAATGTATGGTAAATGCCTTCTTTTGTAGACCAAAATTGAAAACTATTGATTTGATAACTAATTCATGAGTTGGTACTTGGTGACAATCCTTATCTTCTTTTGTCTGCACAAAACGTTATTAATAACGTTAAAATTAGAACCACTGGAAAGCATAAAAGTTTTAGGAAATTATCTCAGCTTTCTTTTGTAAAAAATTCAGCTTATTTGGACATCTAGAACTCCAAGTATGGGTCAAACAATAAAGAGTGCTCGGGCTGGAAGACAGATTCAGACTTCTTTGTTGGTACTATAATTTGGACTTGAATTTAGATCTTGGGCTCCATATGAAAGTTGTAGGCCTATGTCTTACCTTTTCATCCTTATAAAGTAGAACTAAATCTAAGATCTACAGCTCCAGATATGACCCAATTATTGAATAATATTATATTTTAGATTGCACCGACATCTTTTTTCTAAGTTTGGTCATCTCTTCATTCTTTCAATTTCAGTTCTTAAATTCATCAATCAATCCTTTCATTTATGTGATAGGCCTGTATTTAAAATGAACATTTACCATAAATTAAAAGTATCTTATATTATTAGATATATTATTATAAAACATGCTTTAGTTAAGGAATTATTGATATTTTAAATGCAAAATGATGATATAAAACCTTAATAAAAATACACTTTTAAGTATCAATCATATATCTATTATAACCTCATCATGACTTATCTTCCTATCATACTATCATGACTACCCAATTAGATATGACTTACTTATATTGGTACCACATCACAGAGAATTGACATACTTCCTAGTAAAAAACCAGAAATTCAACCTATTTAATTCCTTTCACTTCACCAGTTTTATTCAACCATTAAAATTTATATGATCTAGTATGCTTAATAGTACTCATATTCAATTTACTAACAAATGTAGTGCTAGCCACATTACCCCAACATTCACTATCAATGATCAAACTACACACTTTGTTTTAAACAGAACATCACATATAAAAGATGTTTTCCCTTTACTAATCACTATCATCTTTATTGACAAGTGTATGCCTTATAACCATTAGTAACGCCAACCCATCCTTAATACGATCCTCCAATGATTACATGTCTTTATAATATGATTTGTCACTCTTGGATTCCACATCACCATTGTCTCTCATCATCATTATCCTTTTATTTGAACACTTTATAGTATAATTTCCAAGCCCCTGACACCTGGAACATCTAACATCTCCAATATATTTTGATTGAGAGTTAGATTTACCTTTGAAACTCATAGAAGTTTCAACCTTAGCTTTTTGTGGTTTGGTTTTAGTATGGACAAAAGGCTTTCATTGGGTACCCCTCGTTCTTTTTTGATTCTACCTTCGTATTGTTGAAGATGAAGCCAAATTGATCTGAAAATAGGTGTTGCCCACTTTATGTGCCTCTCCACTTTCATTATTATATGGACTATATCTTCTAACTCCAAATAATGTTGTAATTCCACCACATTCGCAATCTCCCTATTCAGTCCATTAATAAATATAGTCATTATGGCCTCCTTATCTTTAATTATGTTAGCTCGAAACATGATGATCTCTATTTTTTTATAATACTCATCCACTAACTTAGAACCCTAATGCATAATTTGTAATTTTAGATATAAATTGTTATAATAATGGTTCGGCACAAATCGGCTCTTCATTAACACTTCCATCACCTTCCACGACGTTATTAGCCTTGCTTCATTCCTCCTCTTACCAATCATCACATTATAACCTCACCAAATCAATGCATACTTTGTAAATTTAATTACTACCATTTTCACCTCTCTCACCTCAATATAGCTTTAACAATAAAAAATCTAATCCACTTTTTTCTTCTATTCAAATACATCTTAGGATTGTTTTTACCTTGAAAAGTAGGTATTTTTAGCTAGATTGCATCCAAATTATCATCTACATCATCATGTCCTCTAAAGTTATAAAAATTTCTCTTCTAATCGAATTCACTACAAGAAATTTGCTTAATACCAATGGATTTATCAACAGAAAATTATGTGGGTAATTTGAGGTTGAAATTACCGACGGGCCTTTTTCCATCAGTAATTCAATCGGTAACTACCAACTGATAATTTCCATCAGTAGTTACAGACTGAATTACAGATAAAAAGTTAAGAATTAAAAAAAAAAAAGACGGGTCATTGATATGGAGGTTTTGGTTGGATTATTTTTACCAACAGATTTGAAACGGCATATCCATACAGTGACGTGACCGGTTCATCATTTTAAATGCCGATGGAATCACCGACGGATGTGAAATGGCAAATTCATACACTGACGTGACTAGTTCATCGTTTAAAATGCTGATAGAAGCATCGAGGGATTTAAAATGGCAAATTTGTATGGTGGCGTGTTGGTTTTTTTTGTTAGAATAGCCGATAGACTCACCAAAGAAATAATCCGTTAGTGAAACCATCAGAAAAAGTTAATATATGCCCTCTATGTCAACCCTCTCCTCCCCTATTTCTCCTTCTTCTTTCTAATCTCAACTTTCCCCATCTGCAAACAACTACCCCCCCAAAAAAAAAACTCCCTCATCTCATCACAAGTTATATTTCTTAAAGTTTTGTGGGCACAACATCTATGTTCTAATTTATTAATGGATTTTATCAATTTTTATAAGTAATTCTATTTTTTAAAATTTTAAACATTTAAATGTCAATTTTATTATTTTTTTAGTATATATATTTTGTTAGTTGATGTACATATTTTATTGTGATTTCTCAAACAAACTTGTAGTATATGAATGTATAATTTTATACTTGTTATGGTTTGTTTTAGATTTTGTAAGATTGTATTTGTTTGTAAATTGTTAAAACTTTATGGAATTACTAAATTACATGTGTTGTTTTGAAATAATTAATAGCTTGCATATAGGTCCATTTTAAGTTTATCAATGGTATTGTGGAGTAGTAATTTCCATAAATTTATATATATTAATTTGTATGGATGTTGATAAATGATAATGAATATTTAATATTTATGAGAAGTTGTGATTGGTTTGTTAGATAATCTCGAGGTAAAGTAATATTTTTGCAAGTTTATTTACCTAATTTAGTTTTGTTTACCTTAGTTAATTAATACATGATGTCATCATAATTTTATGGAGGTTCGATATAAGTGATAGATGATCGTTCATGGATGTATCAAGATTCACCACAAGGATTACAGAGGATGGATTATTGTAACGGGGTTTAAGGTTTTATTAATTTCATAACATTTATTCCCAGAAATTTTACTAGAGACAGTATTAGATGTCCATGCAGAAAGTGTCAAAATAAAAAGTATTTGCATCTAGATGTTGTAATGATGCATCTTCTACATAAATGGTTTATGGAGAATTATCAGTGTTGGTATACAAATGGAGAAGTATTTATTAGTGAGAGGATAATAGGAGAAATGGTGGTTGGGTCAACTTCTAGTGCTAACAACGTGCATGAAACAGAAAATGACAACACTAATCCTTATAGAAATATGGTGATGAATGTAATGAGAATGAATCAAGGTCATATTAGTTAATGTCTAATAGTAAAAGAAGAACCTAATACAGACATAGCTAGGTTTTTTTATTTATTGAAAGATTCTGACAAGTCATTATGGGATGGCTACACAAACCATAATAAATTATCAGCTATAACACAAGTGTTCACTATTAAGTTAGATCACGAGTTGAGTGAGGCCAGGTATAAAAAAATTATTGAATAGGCAAGAAGAATTTTACTTGAAGGGAACAAGCTGAAAAAGAACTTTTATGTTGTGAAGTGTATGATGAAACCCCTCGGTTTAGGATACCAGAAAATTAACATGTGCCTTAACTTTTACATGTTATATTACCTTGAAAATGCTGAGATGACGGAGTGCACAACATGCGAGCATTCCCATTACAAACCTAGAACTGGCAAAACAAAGACTCTAGTGGTATATAAAAAAATTAGATACTTCTCAATCACACCTAGACTGTAGAGGTTATTCATGTCACCAAAGACTGCTGAGTATATGACATGGCACAAAGCATATAATGTCATTGATGGAATGATGGTGCATCCTTCTGATGGCGAAGCATGGAAATGCTTTAACAGTGTTCATCCTCACTTTTCAGCTAAATCAAGAAATGCGTGTCTTGGGTTGTGTACAGATAGAGTCAACCCATTTGCGTTATTTTCTACTCCTTATTCTTGTTGGCCAATTATACTCACAGTTTATAACTTACCACTGGGAATGTGCGTGAGGCCAAAGTTCATGTTTTTATTTACTATCATACTCGCTCCAAGCAGCCCTAGGCAAAATATAGGTAATGATCTTCGACTATTGATTAATGAGTTGGAGCAGTTGTGGTCTTTCAAAACTTTGACTTATGATATATTGAGGAAGCAAATTTTTTTATCAGGACAACTTTGATATAGACTATCAATAATTTTCTAGCTTATAGAATGCTTTTTAGTTGGAGCACACATAGGAAACTCGTATGTTCATACTACATGGAAAACAATAAGGCATTCACGCTAGCAAACAGAGGTAAAGCTTCTTTTTTTATTGTCACCGTCGCATTTTACCACTTAATCACAGGTACAAAAAGAATAGAAAAGATTTCTTTGTTGGTAGAGTTGAAAAAGATGTTACATCCCTGCGTCGTTTTGTTGAATAATTGCATGTTGTATTAGAGTACGGTGATATTGTGTTTGGCCTTCAATTAGGCAAGCAAAAGTTTCCTAGTTTTGGTTTAACCCATAATTAGGTAAAGTGAAGTATATTTTAGGAGCATTCTTATTGGAAGACCAATCTACTCCGTCATATCCTTGACGTCATGCATATAAAAAAAAACATATTTGAGAACATTTTCAACACCGTCATGGATGTGAAGGGGAAGACAAAGGACAACATCAAGGCTAGATTGGATATAGCTTTATATTGTAACCGTAAAAGTATGGAGTTGGTTTATGATGAGTCATAGGTCGCAAAACCAAGAGCAAGCTTCGTGTTAGAGAAAATGCATAATTGTTAGTCTACAAATAGCTTAAGAGTCTGTGTTTTCTAGATAGACATGTATCGAACATATCAAGGTTGATTAATATAGAGGACTGCAGATTATATGGAATGAAGAGTCATAACTACCACGTGTTTATGCAAACACTCATCCCATCAAAATTGTTTGTGATTTGTTGCTAGAAGGAATATGGGATGCACTCATAGAGATTAGTCATTTCTTTAGAGATGTATGCTCCAGCAAGTTTAATGTTGAGCACATTAAGAGGCTTTAAACGAATATCACCAAGACACTATGCAAACTTGAGATGATATTCCCTACATCATTTTTTGACTCAATGGAGCATCTCCCTATACATCTACCTTTCGAGGAAAAAGCTAAAGAACCGGTCTAGTATAGATGGATATACCCATTCAAACTGTTAGATATTATAATTGCAATGTAATTCATATACAAAATTATTTTCTATTTTTTTCTTAATTGAAAATACTTGATTAATTCAATGCAGGTACTTGTTTAATCTCAACAAAAAAGTTAAAACAAGGAGCATGTTGAGGCTTCGATATATAAGGCCTATATTGTTGAGGAGATCTCAACATTTATCTCGTACTATTTCATACCTCATCTGAGAATGAGAATCAATCATGTTCCATGACATGATGATAGCGGTGAAGTGTCTTCCAATAGAAACTTGTCAATATTCTCCAATATTGGACAACCTACAACTAATAATGTTGTAAAAGGAAGATATTTGTCAAAACTAGAGTTCAAACAAGTACACAACTATGTTTTATCTAACTATGATGAGTTGAAACCTTTTATTCAGTAAGTTTATATATGTGTAATACTAATTAAACTTTGTTAGTAATATATTGTTAATTATATATTGTAATATCATACACTCATTATCACTTGCAAGTAACATTGATAATATTTGCTCTCCAATAATTCACAGCTGATCGAATCCTAAATCTTTCAATTACAAGATGAATAATTTTCCACATTGTTCAAAACACATTTTAAACACCATCACAAACTCATTCTAACTTGTAAAATTACTGTGCATATACATGTCATTACAAGATTCTCATTCATTTACTGTTTATTGATATATATTACATCAAGGTTTATCAAATAGGAAGGAGTGCACCTAAGTCATTGTCTTCACTAAGCTTGGGGCATGAAAGAAAATTTAAGTGCTACAACGGGTGTTTTATCAATAGATATGTTTTTCATACTGAAAAATATGTACAAGAAAAAAAGATATACAACAGCAGTATTTATGTTAAGGGATCCACTAGTCAAATTGTAATATCATGGTGAGCAAAATAGAGTGTTTTTATTCAAATGCTATTAGTATGACACGACTAACAAAGGAATTAGAGTTGATTCGCATTATGGTCTGGTCGAAACCAACTCAAAAGTTAGACTCTGCAACATAAATGATGTCTTTTGTTTGTAAAGCAGTGTTAACAAGTTTATTACACATATACCCCTTCATTTAGAAAGGATCGATCAAGAGTGGATTGGTTGCCCATTTTAAAAACAAAACCCTAGGGTCATGTCAAGGTTGTTCAGGATGAGAATGAAAACACAAGTGTGCGAGATGAAGTCTTTCAAGGTAGTGAGTTAGTTGAACCATATCAAGTTGCTCTTTTGATTGAATTGAAAGAAAATTCAAATTTTCTTGTTTTTTATGATAATTTTATTGATGTTCACACAGAGGAGTTGAATGCTATTTTGAGCTCTAGCGGACAAGCAAATGTCGATGAAAAAGATGATATCCATATTGAAAATTGCAATGAAGGTGATGACTATTCAATTGATGACGAAGAAGAAGAAAATTCTGACTAACTATTAAAATAAAGCCCAGTGTAAAACCCTTTTTTCATGTAATTTAGATTATGGATGATATATTTTGTAACACAAAATATTTATTGTTTAAGCACTGTTATTATTGTTTGGTGAGATGGAAAGTTTATCACCTAAGTTTTTTCAAGAAGGTAAATAGACAATACAAATACGACCTTTCTTATACAATGCAACAATTACCAATGTCCATGTAGACGAATTCATGTCCGTCGGTATTTTATAGAGAGTATAAAAATAAGCAAAAATCACCGACAACAATGCCAATGGATTCATATCCGTCAGCATTTCATAAAGAGTTTGAAAATAATTAATTGAAATGCCACAATCATCGATGTGCATACCGACGGATTTCTGTCTGTTAGTAAGTTGTCAGCGGGTCAATGTTACTGACATTACCGATGGACTATGCGAATTTCAAAGGATGGTGCATTAAATGCATCTTGATTAGTACTTAAAAGTGTATTTTTATCAAGGTTTTATATCATCATTTTGCACTTGAAGTATCAATAACTCCTTAACTAAAACATGTTTTTTAATAATATATCTAATAATAAAAGATATCGTTAATTTATGGTAAATGTTCATTTTAAGTATTGGCCTATCATATAAATGAGAGGATTGATTGATGAATTTAAAAACTAAAATTGAAAGAACAAAGAGATGGTCAAACTTAAAAAAAAGATGTCGGTGCAATCTAAATCGAAACACTGTTTAGTAATTAGGTCATATCTGGAGCTATAGATCTCAGATTTTGGTCTCCATTATATGGATGGAAAGATAAGACATAGGCCTACAACTTTCATATGGAGCCTAAGACTTAAAAAAGTCATTTTCAAGTCCAAATTATAGCAACAACAAAAAAGTCTGAATCTGTCTTCTAGCCCGAGCGCCCATATCTGGAGTTCTAGAAGTCCAAATGACCTACTGAACAATTGATTAACCAACTACAATCTTTCATTCCTATAATTGATCTTTCCATGAGTCGCATAAATTGGTCATCTAAGGAAAGCCATAAAAAGGTTAAATTAGATTTGAGTCTTCATTTGAAATTTTTTTATCTTTTTTATTTTATTATTATGTTTTGTTCTTTCTTATTTTTGTTTCAATGTGTTTCAGGTTTGTTAGTGTTTGTTATTTTAAGTGATATCTTCTTTACTCCATGTTTCTACCTTAGAACATTGAGAACAACATCTCGTTTTAGTTGAGGGGAGAGGGCAGTAGCTAAAAATAAACATCTCATTTTAGTTGGGGGAGAGGGCAGTAGCTAAAAATAAAAATAACTAATTATATTTTCTATTTAATATAGCATATGCAAAATTATTGTTACTATGATGGTAGAGTAAAAGAGATCTTTTTGTGACTCTTGAGACGCATCTTAGTAATCATTCTTAATAAGGTCTATCATAATACTTCTTAAAATATTCAGGTTTACAAACTCTCACATAGTTATCACTTAATTCTGCCCATATACTCATTTAACATGTATTCTTAAAACTTAATTTACACACACACATACTCTAACATATGATTATGGGTTGTATATTGGATTATTACATTATTTATGTTCTTTCGTTAAAGGTAACAACTAAGAGAAAGGGATAGTATATAATTTGAAAAAAAAACAAAAAAAGATAATAATAAAAATATAGATAAGTTTGGTTTCGTAGCCTCCCTAACTAAGCAATTAAGCCCGAAAGAGTGTTTTGACACCTAATACCTTAAAGTCAACTGACATGGGAGCTATTGGCTCAATGCTTGTTACATAGGCTAAGGAGAAAAGCTTAAGGAAATCAAATATTGCACTATCTACGTATCAGTATCTACAACCAGTTACTAAGTTTATAGGGGTGTCTTAACACCTAATGCCCTAAAACCAACTAGTCTAGGAGTCATTAGTCGAAAGCTTATTACATGAGTTAAAGATACATGGCGTTTTAAGTTATATGTATATGTATATATATATATATATATGTATATTAAAAAAAGTAAAAAAGAAAAAAAATAATAATCATAACCCAAGGAAGTTAACCTTAAACATTAGAACAAAAATTTTGTTTCCTTCCAAGAAAATCCCCATAATTATGTGTTGATATGTTAAGCATAAAAGAAAGGTTCATTAATATCTTGTTTAAGAGTTATTGAGCAAATATATAAATTTAATGAGTTTGTTTATCTGGATAGATTAATGGAAGTTGAATGATAAATACCTTACTTTGTAAAATTTACAAAGTATTTTTCTATTTTAATGCTTTGATTACTAAGGACTAGTAATAAGCTAGTTGGGAAGTGTGATTAGTACTTAAAAGTGCATTTTTATCAAGGTTTTATATCATTATTTTGCACTTGAAGTATCAATAACTCCTTAACTAAAGCATGTTTTATAATAATTTATATAATAATATAAGATAAATTTAATTTATGATAAATGTTCATTTTAAATTCAGGCTTATCACATAAAAGAGAGGATTGATTGATGAATTTAAGAATTGAAATTGAAAGGACAAAAAGATGGCTAAACTTAGAAAAGAGATGTCGGTGCAATCCAAATCAGAACACTGTTTGATAATTGCATCATATTTGAAGTTGTAGATCTTAGAAAAGTTTGTTAAGGTTTTAGTTTTTTTTTTTAAATTACAACATAATTTATGAAGTAATCACTATTGAATTTATTTCATTTATTTTTAGGTTCACAAACATTGAGGTCGCCCAAGTAATATTATCGGCGTTTAAATCATCGATGGAGATTTCATTGTTTCAATGGAGTCAGATATCCAAGCATTCTGAATGGATGCTTCAAATCAATGCATGGTTTGACAAATTGGAGGTTGGTGTTAATTGATAATTTTAACCTTATTTCTAATAAATTATTAATATAATTATAAATAAATTATTATTTTTATTTAAAATTAATTATTTATACACAGCATAAATTATGCTGGGATAGTGAGCATAACACTATTGTTAAGAGGGTGTGGAAAAATCACACAACAACTAGGCAACACTGAAAACAATACAATATTTTTTTAGATAAAAATTCATGTTTTGAAATGTAATTTTTGGTTGCGAAAAGTTGCGTGATTTTTGGTATGAAGCCCAAAAAAGGGCAAAAATAACCCGCGAGAGATAGGTTTTTCAAGGCTAGAACGATGTTGCGGTTTGGAGGGATTTCAAACCAATATACATACCGGAAGATATATGGTCACACTATCTTGAGCACATGACATTTGAGGCATTCACATAATGCTCATAGTCCGATGCCGGCAACCGGAATTGACTAATTCATGGCTTGGTGGCAACGCATACCAACGGCTTCGTTCCATTTGCTGCACATGTGAAACAAATGGTAAGATTAATTTAAATAAAATATATTGTTAAATTAAGTTGTTGTTAATAAATATTTTTTCATTAGAGGTTACGTCTCTTAGACATGAGCCAAGCCTGATGGAGCTGTTTATGATCAACTTGAATCTACTTTAAGTAAAAATGAGTTGGATGAATCAGAAGATTTGCAAATGATTTATTCTAAGGAATAAATCACGGATGAAAAAGGCATCGAAAATGTTGATACGGATCTTTTATCAATAGTGACAACAAATTCGACATCTAGCATCACACCAATCGATGATTACTTTCCTAACGAATCCTTACTTTCTCTTAATCCAATGCCTTGGTATGATAAAAATATTAATTTTCTTGCTTTAGGAGATTTGTCAGCTGATTGGAGTACAAAAGACAAAGAAAAGTTTTTGAACGAAGTGAAGAACTTTTATGGTGATGACCCTAACTTATTCAAATATTGTCCTGACCAAATATTTCAGAGATTCATTCCCAACAATAAGGTAAGTAGTGTCATTAAACTTTGTCATTCTGAAGCGTGTGGAAGTGATTTCTCGTCAAATAAGACTACTGCAAAAATCTTTCAAAATGGATTTTATTGGCCCACCATGTTTAAAGACACGCATGCATTCTGCAAAACTTGTGAAAATTGTCAAAAAGATGATACTGGTAAAAAAGTTTTGTTTTATAATTCTCAACTCTATGCATTACCTAGAGAGTTAAGACCAAGATGATGGAATTCTTATGGCGCCTATGATATTAAGAATCCAATGAATGACAATGATTTTAAGGAAAATGAACATTGTTCGAAAGCTTACTTTGATAATTTTCCTAGTGAAAATAAATCAACTGGTTTGAATGATATTGTAGATAAAGGTTGATTGTTTTAGTTTTCTAACATTGCTTTTATGTTTTTTTTTTAGTGATTTTTGCTAGTTTTTCTCACCCCGGTCAAATGGCGGATAACGGTACTCTATGACTTAAGTCGGTTCTTTCAGTTTCCCACAATAACTAATATCTGTATATACATTTCTGCAATTCTTTGAATCTCTCTTCCAATTCTCATTTGAAAATGGACACTAATCTTGTAAAATTGAAAAAGAATTTTCCCGCTCTGCCTTAGAATGCAATTACAAAAATTTACCGTGTTAAATGTACAAGATTGAGATTGTTAATGAATCATGGAGTTCCTGAAGATATTCACTGGTTGATTGAAGCAAAAGTCCGATTATCAGGTGAGTCCTCTAACTCCTTTATTTCACATATACTTGGAACAGGTAAAAGCACTTTCGCAAAACAACTGGAAGTTTGTCATCGATGTGCTAGATGGACTTGTAATACACAATATCGTTCTCTAGGAATGGTATCTATAAACCATGATGATAAAATACAATTCATTAAGGATGGCCTGAGTAAGGAGTCTTTAGATAACCTTCTATTGACTCTTGAGACGCATCCTAGTGGAGATGTGCATCATGCGATTCATGATTTATGGCCATTATTTCATAAAGAACATGATCAACTTAGTCTTGGGAATCTGACTAAAATAGACCCTGTTTGCCAGTTTTTAAGAAAACTGGATGGGAAGCCTATCCTCAACCCATAGAGGGCGTTTAAGCCGTTCTTGGATGTAAAACCAAGGGAAGATGTGAGCCACAATCACAACTACTTGTACATATACATGCTTTCTTTAAAAGTAAATAAATAAATAAATAAAAGAGAGAGAGAGAGAGAATGTGAGACTCTAGCTGGCCTACATATAGGTGGTATGATTGCCTTTCTAATTTTTCACTTATAAAACCCTCTTTTCCTTCCTTTCATTTCTACTCAGCCCACACATTTAACAAATACTGAAGTGTGTAGAAATGGCAAGTTCCTCAAGTCATCACATAAGAAATATTTGTGTTTTTGGTGGATCTAGTCCTGGGAAAGAAAAGAAGTTTTTAGAATCAACAAATCATCTTGGTCAAGTGCTAGCCGAGAGAAAGATTCATTTAGTATATAGGGGAGGCAGTCTTGGGTTAATGGGAGGTTTGTCAATAGCTGCATTTTTAGGAGGTAGTCAAGTTTTGGGGGTCTTCCCCGAAGCTTTAGCACAAGGGGACATCATTTGAAAAACAATTGGAAAGGAACTTCAAATCTCTACAATGTCAGTTCGAATAAATGCAATGTTTAACCATGCTGATGCCTTCATTGCTTTACCAGGTGGTCTAGGCACATTGGAAGAGATATTTCATATTTCCTCTTGGGCCCAACTGCACATTCACCATAAACCCATAGGTTTCTTAAATGTTAATGGTTATTATGATAAGTTGTTGTCTTTTCTTGATCACGCTGTAGAACAGGAATTTCTAACATATTCTGCACGACAAATCATAGTCTCTGCTGTTACTGCTGAACAATTGATTGACCAACTACAATCTTTTGTTCCTGTAATTGATCCTTCCATGAGTCGCATAAATTGGTCAACTAAGGAAAGCCGTAAAAAACTTAGATTGGATTTGAGCCTTCATTTGTGAATCTTTGTGTCTTTTGGTTGTATTATTGTGTTTTGTTATTACTTATATTTGTTTTAGTGTATTTCAGGTTTGTCAGTGTTCGTTATTTCAAGTGATATCTTCTATACTCTATCTTTCTACCTTTAAACATTGAGGACAATGTCTTGTTTTAGTTGGGGGGAGAGGGTAGTAGCTAAAAAAAAAAACTATGTTTTCTATTTCATAAAGCATGTGCAAAATGATTGTTACTATGATGGCAGAGTAAGGAGAATCTTTTATGACTCTTGAGACGCATCTTAGTAATCATTCGTAACAAGGTCTATCATAATACTTCTTGAAATATTTGGATTTACAAACTGATTAGTACTCAAAAGTGCATTTTTATCATGGTTTTATATCATCATTTTGCACTTAAAGTATCAATAACTCCTTAACTAAAGTACGTTTTATAATAATTTATCTAATAATATAAGATACCTTTAATTTGTGGTAAATGTCCATTTTAAATGCAGGCCTATCACATAAATGAAAGGATTGATTGATGACTTTAAGAATTTCAATTACAAAGGCAAAGAGATGATCAAACTTAGAAAAGAGATGTCGGTGCAATCCAAACCGGAACACTGTTCGGTAATTGGGTCATATCTGGAGCTATAGATCTCAGATTTAGACCTACAACTTTCATATGGAGCCCAAGATCTAAAAAGGCCATTTTCAAGTCCAAATTATTGCAACAATAAAGAAGCCCGAATCTGTCCTCCAGCCCGAGCACTGTTCAGTATTTTGGCCATATCTAGAGTTCTAGAAGTCGAAATTAGCTGAATTTTTTCACAAGAAAGCTGAGACAATTGCCTAGAAC
>SRLM01001751.1:86763-151485 GCA_015708895.1 Populus ilicifolia | reverse complement strand
TTACTCTATCCAGATAAACAAACTCTTGTTAGATTTATATACCTGCTCAATACCTCTTAACAAGATATTCATAAACCTTTCTTTTGTGCTCAATGTATTAACAAATAATTATGGGGCTTTTCTTGGAAGAAAACAAAATTTTTTTTCTAATGTTTAAGGTTAACTTTCTTGGGTTGAAATTATTATTTTTGTCTTATATATATATATATATACAATAATTTAAAACACCATGTATCTTTAACCCATGTAACGAGCTTTTAGCTAATGACTCCCAAACCAGTTGGTCTTAGGGCATTAGGTGTTATGACACCCGTACGAGCTTAGTAACTCGGGTCGCAGATACTGATATGCAGATAGTGCAATGTTTGATTCCCTTAAGCTTTTCTCCTCAACCCATGTAACAAGCGTTGGGCCAATAGCTCCCAAGTCAGTTGACTTTAGGGTATTAGGTGTTAAAACACCCCTTCGGGCTTAATTGCTTAGGTTGAGGAGGCTACGAAACCAAACTTATCTACATTTTTATTATTATCATTCTTTTTTTTTCTTTTTCTCTTATTATTTTTTTTTCTTTTTTTTTTGTTTTTTTAATGATATACTATCCCTTTCCCTTGTTACCTTTAATAAAAGAACATAAATAATGTAATAATCCAATATGCAACCCACAATCATATGTCGAAGTGTGTGTGTGTAAATTAAGGTTTAAGAATACATGTTAAATAAGTATATGAGCAAACTTAAGTGATAACAATGCAAGAGTTTGTAAATCTAAATATTTCAAGAAGTATTATAATAGACCTTCTTACGAATGGTTACTAAGATGCGTCTCAAGAGTCATAAAAGATTCTCCTTACTCTGCCATCATAGTAACAATCATTTTGCACATGCTTTATGAAATAGAAAACACAGTTTTTTTTTAACTACTACCCTCTCCCCCCAACTAAAACAAGACATTGTCCTCAATGTTTAAAGGTAGAAAGATAGAGTATAGAAGATATCACTTGAAATAACGAACACTGACAAACCTGAAACACACTGAAACAAGTATAAGTAATAACAAAACACAATAATAAAACCAAAAGACACAAAGATTCACAAATGAAGGTTCAAATCCAATTTAAGCTTTTTACGGCTTTCCTTTGTTGACCAATTTATGCGACTCATGGAATGATCAATTACAGGAATGAAAGATTGTAGTTGGTCAATCAATTGTTCACAAATGAAATTCCTGTTCCACAACATGATCAAGAAAAGACAACAACTTATCATAATAATCATTAACATTTAACAAACCTATAGGTTTATAGTGAATATGCAGTTGGGCCCAAGAGGAAATATGAAATATCTCTTCCAATGTGCCTAGACTACCTGGTAAAGCAATGAAGGCATCAGCATGGTTAAACATTGCATTCATTCGAGCTGACATTGTAGAGACCTGAAGTTCCTCTCCAATTGTTTTTCCAATGATGTCCCCTTGTGCTAAAGCTTCGGGGACGACCCCCAAAACTTGACTACCTCCTAAAAATGCAGCTATTGACACACCTCCCATTAACCCAAGACTACCTCCCCCATATACTAAATGAATCTTTCTCTCAGCTAACACTTGACCAAGATGATTTGCTGATTCTAAGAACTCCTTTTCTTTCCCAGGACTAGATCCACCGAAAACACAAATATTTCTTATGTGATGACTTGAGGAACTTGCCATTTCTACACACTTCAGTAGTTGTTAAATGTGTGGGCTGAGTAGAAATGAAAGGAAGGAAAAGAGAGTTTTATAGATGAGAAATTAGAAAACCAATCATACCACCTATATATAGGCCAGCTAGAGTCTCAGAGTCTCTCTCTCTCTCTCTCTCTCTCTATTTATTTATTTACTTTTAAAAAAGCATGTATATGTACAAGTAGTTGTGATTATGGCTCACATCTTCCCTTGGTTTTACGTCCAAGAATGACTTAAACGCCTTCTATGGGTCGGGGATAGGCTTCCCATCCAGTTTTCTTAAAAACTGGCAAACAGGGTCTTTTTTAGTCAGATTCCGAAGACTAAGTCGATCATGTTCTTTATAAAATAGTGGCCATAAATCATGAATTGCACGATGCACATCTCCACTAGGATGCGTCTCAAGAGTCAATAGAAGGTTATCTAAAGACTCCTTACTCAGGCCATCCTTAATGAATTGTATTTTATCTTCACAGTTTATAGATACCATTCCTAAAGAATGACATTGTGTATTACAAGTCTATCTAGCACATCGATGACAAACTTCCAGTCATTTTGCACGATGTTTCTTTGCAAAAGTGTTTTTACCTATTTCAAGCATATGTGAAATAAAGGAGTTAGAGGACTCACCTGATAATCGGATTTTTGCTTCAATCAACCAGCGAATATCTTCAGGAATTCTATGATTCATTAACAATCTCACTCTTGCACATCTAATACGGTAAATTTTTGTAATCGCATTCTAAGGCAGAGCGGGAAAATACTTTTTAAATTTTGCAAGATTAGTGTCCATTTTTAAAAGAGAATTGGAAAAGAGATTAAAAAAAATTATAGAATATACAGATATCAGTTATTATGGAAAACTAAAAGAACCGACTTAAGTCACGGAGTACCGTTATCCGCCATTTGACCGGGTAAGAGAAACTAGCAAAAATCACTAAAAAAAAGAACACAAAAATAATGTGAGAAAAAATAATCAACCTTTATCTACAAGATCATTCAAACCAGTTGATTCATTTTTACTAGGAAAATTCTCAAAGTAAGCTTTCACACGATGTTCATTTTCTTTAAAATCATTGTCATTCATTGAATTCTCAATATCACAGGCCCCATAAGAATTCCTCCATCTTGATCTTAGTTCACTAGGAAATGCATAAAGTTGAGAATTATAAAACAAAACTTTTTGACCAGTATCAACTTTTTAACAATTTTCACAAGCTTTGTAGAATGCATGTGTGTCCTTGAATATGGTGGGCCAATAAAATCCATTTTGAAAGATTTTTGTAACAGTCTTATTTGACGAGAAATCACTTCCACATGCTTCAGAATGACAAAGTTTAATGACACTACTTACCTTATTGTCAGGAATGAATATTTGAAATATTTGATCAGAACAATATATGAATAAGTTAGGGTCATGATCATAAAAGTTCTTTACTTCGTTCAAAAACTTTTCTTTGTCTTTGGTACTCCAATCAGCTGGTAAATCTCCTAAAGCAAGAAAATTAATATTTTTATCATACCAAGGCATTGGATTAAGAGAAAGTAAGGATTCGTTAGGAAAGTAATCATCAATTGGTGTGATGCTAGATGTCGAATCTGTTGTCACTGTTGACAAAAGATCCGCATCAACATTTTTTGTGCTTTTTTCATCCGTGATTTCTTCCTCAAAATAAATCATTTGCAAATCTTTTGATTCATCCAACTCATTTTTACTTAAAGTGGATTCAAGTTGATCATAAACTAATTCATTAATATGATCTACTTCTTGTAAATCATTATCATCTTCAGGTTGCTTGCAAATGTTGAAAATATTATCTCCAATGTCATGTTTCCAAATGATAGCTTCATTAGTCCATTCCTACAATTAATCAAAGTGTTAGAAGTTGTAAGAAACAGACGTCCTAAAATAACAGGAAATGAATTACATGTCTCAACAGGTTATGTGTCCAAGACAACAAAATCCACAAGATAAATGAATTTATCGACTTGTACTAACACATCTTCAATTATTCCTCTAGGCACTTTTATAGATCTATCAGCAAGTAAAAGAATTATAGAAGTTGGTTTTAACTCACCTAGATTGAGACTCTGAAAAACTGAATATGGAAGTAAATTCACACTAGCACCAAGATCAAGTAAGGCTCTTTTAATTTTATGCTCTCCAATAAAGCAAGAAATTGTAGGACAACCAGGGTCTTTATATTTCAAAGCATTATTGTTCTGAAGAATAGCACTTACTTGTTCGGCTAGAAAGACTTTCTTTTTCACATTCAGTTTCCTTTTCACAGTGCATAGATCTTTCAAAAATTTAGCATAGGAAGGAATCTGTTTAATAGCATCCAGCAAAGGTATATTGATTCTTACTTGTTTGAAAATTTCAAAAATTTCAGAGTTGTGATTGACTTTCCTTTGTTTTGTCATGGCTTGAGGAAATGGAAGTGCTGACGGAGAATCAATCTTTTCTTTGCAATTTTCAGGTTTAACCTCTTCCTTACCCTCAGAGATTGACTCATCATCTTTCACATAAGGTTCAAGAGAAGGTTTTTCAATAACCTTATCACTGCGAAGAGTAGTGACTGATTTGACTTGATCCATATATTGGCTTCCAGAACTACATGCATTTGCATTGTATTGCCCCTTGGGATTTTGTTGTGGTTGAGATGGAAACTTACCTTTCTCTTGGAAACTGAGAGCAGATGTTAATTTTGAAGAGTATCTTTAAAATCTGTCATGTTTTGAGCAAGTTGAGTATTGATTGTCTCTTGCTTTTCAATGAATGCATGCAATGTTTCCTCAAGATTTCTTCTAGAAGGTGGAGCATAAGGAGGTGCATATCCTTGAGAATTTTGGAAATTATGATGTGCTTGAAATGGTGGTTGTGAAGTTTGTGCATAACTCTTCCAGCTAAAATTTGGATGATTTCTCCAACCAGGGTTGTATGTTTGTGAGTATGGGTTGTGGTTTAAAGCATGAGCTTGTTCATGGAGACATTCCTTAAAAGAGGGCAAGGTTGGACAGTTATCGGTTGAGTGTTCATTTGTTTCACATATTTGACAAGCAATGTTTTCAACATATTTTAATTGACCACTCTTTTTCAATTCTAGCGCCTCAACTTTTCTAGCTAAAGATGCAAACTTGGCTTAAAGGTCATGATCTTCTTTAAGGTTGTACATACCTCCACTAGATGTATGAGGTTGAGTTTTACTCGGTGCCTCATAAGTACCCGCGGTGTCCTAATTTTGAGCATTTTCAGCTAACAAGTCTAAGTACTCCATTGCTTTATCAGGGTCTTTGTCTTCAAAAGTTTCATTGCACATCAATTCAACCATTTGCCTATCTTTAGGTGTTAACCTTTCATAAAAATGTGAAACCAATCTCCATGTTTCAAAACCATGATGAGGACAAGTACTAAGTAAGTCTCGATACCTATCCCAACATTGGTAAAATGTTTCTCCTGGTTTTTGAGTGAAAGTGGTGATTTATCTTTTGAAAGAGTTTGTTCTATGAGATGAGAAAAACTTCTTTAAAAACTGTTGTTGCATTTCATCCCAAGCACGAATGGATCCAGGTCTCAAATTTTGTAGCCATGTTTTAGCTTTATCTTTTAATGAAAAAGGAAAAAGCTTTAATCTGATGGTGTTCATGTTATAATTTAAATTGTTATATGTGTTGCAGACCTCCTCAAATTCTCTTAAATGCAAGTATGGATTTTTCAATTCAAAACCATGAAAAGAAGGTAAAAGTTGAATAATGTCTGGCTTAAAATTAAAATGAGATGCATCGAGAGGAAAAACTATGCATGATGGTGCACTTGTTCTTGTTGGATTCATGTGGTCTCTAAGAGTTCTAGCACGGTTATTCTCATTATTTTCATTATGAAGTGATTAATTATCTTCTTCAGCCATATTTTCTGAAAATGATGAGAATACCCTACAAAGTCTACCACTTGATGTACGTGACCGCACTCTCATACACGTGTAGGAATAGAATAAAAGGAAATAGAAAAGAAAAACAAAAGAAGAAGAAACAAGAAGAAAGAAAAAAAAAAGTTATATACAAGAAAAAGTGAAAAGAAAAAATAAATTAATACCCGCGTGTCAAGTTTGTGATTAGTACTCAAAAGTGCATTTTTATCATTGTTTTATATCATCATTTTGCACTTGAAGTATCAATAACTCCTTAACTAAAGTATGTTTTATAATAATCTATCTAATAATATAAGATACCTTTAATTTGTGGTAAATGTCCATTTTAAATACAGGCCTATCACATAAATGAAAGGATTGGTTGATGACTTTAAGAACTTCAATTGCAAAGGCAAAGAGATGATCAAACTTAGAAAAGAGATGTCGGTGCAATCTAAATCAGAACACTGTTCAGTAATCGGGTCATATCTGGAGCTATAGATCTCAGATTTAGGTTTACTTTATATGGATGGAAAGGTAAGAAATAGGCCTACAACTTTTATAGGGAGCCCAAGATCTGAAAAGGTCATTTTCAAGTCCAAATTGTTGCAACAACAAAGAAGCCCGAATCTGTCCTCCAGCCCGAGCACTGTTCACTATTTTGGCCATATTCGGAGGTCTAAAAGTTAAAATGAGCTTAATTGTTTACACAAGAAAGCTGAGACAATTGCCTAGAACTTTCATGTTTTCAAGTGACTCTAATTTTGACGTCATCAATGAAGTTTTGGGTAGACAAGAGAAGATAAGGATTGTCACCAAGTCGAGGGTTGGCCATCTACTCATCAATTAGTCATCAAATCAATAGTTCCTAATTTTGGCCTATAAAAGGAGGCACTTGTCATGCATTTAGGCATCTTGGTGTCCAGATCAATATCATGCTCTTGTTTTCTCCCTTTGTATTCTTTATGCTTTGTTTTCATTAATATCAAGTTTATGCCTTTCATTTCCTTTCCTTTGCTTTGTTAACTCTTATCTTATTTATGTTCTTATTTTGTTTATCCATTTTTCTTTCTTCCATTATGTCTAGCTAAGTTAATTATGTTAAGGGGAAAAGGTTACACTAATGGTGTAAGAATAAGTATGGTATAAACTTAATATGGACTTTAATGTTTAATACTAACATGTTTTATATTTGTTATCTTGTTCACTCTTTTATACTTTGCTTGTTAAATGACTAATCTTGATTTATGTTGTATAACAATTGGTACAACAAATGCTTGGCACTTTCATAGCCCATACTGTATGGTATAACCGACACCTAAGCTATGAAAGGAACTTGATTTATTGTTAACATAAGTTATAATCATGAATGTTTGACGAAATTTACAAGTATTAGCATTAATAGAATAAGATGACTAATGTAATCATGTTAACAATCTATAATCTGATTGGAACCTCCTTTATGTGTGGTTTCCAATTGAACAATAAGAGTTTATACTATACTTGTTTGACATACCATTAGTGAAACCTTTAACCTTGACATTTGTTGTTATCATTGTTAATCCTTACTTTAATATCTCATCATCATCATCATCTTCTTCTTCTTCTCTTTCCTTACTACTACTACTACTACTGTTGTTGTTGTTGTTGTTGTTGTATTGTTGTTATTTATAATTTGTACAATATCCTCCCTGTGGTTCGACCCCAGTCTTGCCGAGTTATTTATTACTTCGACACTCCTGCACTTGGGAGAAGACATCAATGTGTTTGTAATGTCAAGTTTTTGATAAAAATGTTGTTGTAGTATAGTGGTGAGTATTCCCGCCAAAAGCTTGACATGACAAAGAGATTGATGTCTTCTCCCAAATGCAGGAGTGTCAAAGTAATAAATAACCCGGCAAGACCGGGGTCGAACCACAGGGAGGTTAATTGTACAAATTATAAATAAGAATTATAAACAACAGTAATAATAATAATAATAATAATAATAATAATAATAATACAACAACAATAATAAGAACAATAACACCAATAATACTGAACAGTGCTCGGGTTGGAGAACAGATTCGGGCTTCTTTGTTGTTGCAATAATTTGGACTTGAAAATAGCCTTTTTAGATCTTGGGCTCCATATGAAAGTTGTAGGCCTATATCTTACCTTTCCATCCATATAAAGTAGACCTAAATCTGAGATCTATAGCTCTAGATATGACCCAATTACCAAACAGTGTTCCGGTTTGGATTGCACCGACATCTCCTTTCTAAGCTTGATCATCTCTTTGCCTTTGCAATTGAAGTTCTTAAAGTCATCAATCAATCCTTTCATTTATGTGATAGGCCTGCATTTAAAATGGATATTTACCACAAATTAAAGGTATCTTATATTATTAGATAAATTATTATAAAACGTACTTTAGTTAAAGAGTTATTGATACTTTAAGTGCAAAATGATGATATAAAACCATGATAAAAATGCACTTTTGAGTACTAATCAAATTTCGACAGTGAATACTTTTTTGCTGCAGCCATCACATTTTCGGCAGCAAATCGAAATTTGCTGCAGAACACACAATTCTGCAGCGAATGCTGATTCGGTGCAGAAGACTCGGTTTCGGCAGCGAATGCTAATTCGCTGCGGCCGACACATTTTTGGCAGCAAATCAAAATCTCGCTGCAAAACACCCAATTCAGTAGCGAATTCTAATTCGCTGCAGCTGACTCAATTTTGGCAGCAAATACTTATTCGCTGCAGCCGTCACATTTTCGGCAGCGACTTGAAATTTGCTGCAAAACACACAATTCCGCAGCGAATGCTGATTCGCTGCAGAAGACTTAATTTTGGCAGCGAATACTAATTCGCTGCAGCCGATACAGTTTCGGCAATGAATTGAAATTTCACTGCAGAAGACACACATTGAAAGCCATCAATTACAGCATATATCTTTCAATCAATGCAGCAGAATACACACATTGAAACTATCCATTCTAGCATATAATCCTTCAGCAAATCCCAACAAAACACACACATTGCATACCGGCCAACCCCATAGTTAAAGTTGGCCCCCTACTATGATTTGTTGTTTCTATTTTATTCATTTTTCTTTAGTAGATGTTCTGAAATTGGCCTCATTTCATTTCTGTTTTCTTTGTCCTCTTAGTAAATTTTTGTTTTCTTCACAACTAGCTTAGGTCATAGTTCAATTTTCTTAGGGTTTTTCTTCTTCATTTCCGGTTCTAAATCTTAAGGAGAAGAGGAAGGAAGTTTTATGACCCATACCTTACGAATCTAGCTAGATTTGAGGAAGGTTTGATAGTGTTCTTCCTCCTCTCTTGCTAGTTTTCTTCCTTCTTCTTCCTCTCACGTTGGTTCCCTTCTCCTCTCTCTCTAGGTGGCTGTCCAATCTTCTCTCAAGGTCTTCTCTCTCTCCCTCACATGTTCACAAGGCTTAGGTTTCTGTTGGGGAGGAGAAAGGGAGAGTAACAAGCAACTGGACATACAGCTGCAACAACTTTGATAAAAGCTAGGGTTACCTTCTCTCTCCTCCTTATATTTATACTCCTCATTAAATGAGGTGAGTGTTTGGAGGTGGGTTTAGATGTGTTCTTGTCCTTGTTTTGGTCTATCTAAAACCAGTTTTACCCCTCCCTCTCAGCTCCTTAAGAAAATTATTATTATTTTATTTTTTAAGATGAAAACTACATTGCTGCCGATGCAGAAATCGGCAACGGAAACTGCGTTGCTGCCGATGCAGAAATCAGCAGCGAAAATTGCTTCGCTGCAGATGCAGAAATCGGTAGCGGAAACTGTGTCACTGCCGATCGAGAAATCGGCAGTGAAAACTGTATCGCTGCAGATGCAGAAATCAGCAGCCGAAACTATGTCACTGCCGATCGAGAAATCGGCAGTGAAAATTGTGTCGCTGCAGATGTAAAAATCAGCAGCAGAAACTGTGTCATTGCCGATCGAGAAATCGGCAGCAAAAATTGCATCGCTGCAGATGCAGAAATCAGCAGCAGAAACTGTCTATATATATATTTCTTTTGGGTGTTTACAGGGAGTCTTTCAATTTGTTTTAATGATATGTCAATTCCTTTTTAAGAAAATTATAGTTTTAATTCTATTTAAACAAAATAATTTGCTACTATAATCCTTTATTTTCTTGTTAATCCTTTTTTAATAAAAAAATATAACATTTTTGTTCTATGTTCTTTATTTAATAAAAAAGTAAAAGCAATTAGAATAAATATAAAAAAATTCTACAATTGAAAATAGGGTTAAAAAAGACATCTTTCTAATTAAAACTCTCTATGCACTTTTTTTTCCACGTATTTGGTTTTTACATAACAACTCATCATAATCATAAAAGCAAGTTTATATTTTTTATTCAAAAAATAATACTATGATAATTTTGATGTTAATGTATTTAAAATTTAAAAATAATACATACCTTACGCGTGATGCGATGAACATTTTGAATGTATTATCAAACTCAATCCACCTTGATAGATTAACTTAGAAAACCCCTAACCCACCCTTTGCCTAGTCTGTGTTTCAAATTAAACTAGACTGAGTTAACATGATGTGACCTAGTAACTTGGTGGGTCTAAACATGACTGGGTCAACCCGATCAAAATCTGGATTTTAAAAAGAAAATCAAGATAACATCATTGGAGTTTTTTAAATATGTAGATAAAAACTTTTCAGAATAACCTAGATTAACTTGAAATAACCAGTCGAACTTGCTATCTAAGTCATGAATCCGATTGGATTTAATAATTTTTTTTAGAAACATATTATTTATTTAATTATGCAATAATACAAATAGACATATGCAAGAAAATGACTATATAAAATCTTTGAAGAAAATAAAAAAAACAATCATGAAGCGTTGTACAAAAAGCATGCATGCATGCTATAGAAAATTACTATAATTTTAGTCAAAAACAATGTATAACTTAAATGGTATTTAATAAAATAATATCCAAAATATAATTTAGATTTAATTATGTTAACAAATGCCAATTAAATTTGAAGACTAGGTCGGATTTCAAATTAAATTGAGCTAGAGATAACCTTGTATGACCTATTTAACCTACCAATATAGTTGTAGAATTTGGATCAGTTTGATGGGTCAAATTAAGACATAACTGATCTAGGACTCTGATTGGTCTAGGTTAAAGAAAAAATAAAGGAAAAAACTTGACTAACAGGGTCAAAAGTTTAGGTTGACCTACTAATTTGATTTACTCGGGTTGAACCTAGTCAAAACTTGGCTCTCAACCCATGGTCAATACCATGCTTATTTCATCCTTTTCTAATTTTTTTTTTAAGATATACTCGGAACCCTAGGTTAAGGTTTACAATTATGCCTATAATATCCAAACATGACTTTGGTAAGACCAAGATTACTTAAAAAAATAAATTCAAGATGAATTAGTTTTAACTTTTAAAGAACAAATATTGAGATGATAACATTTTAAATCAACTTGGACCATGCATGCAGTTAAGTTTAATAATTTTATTTCAGAAAAAATTATTTAATTATATAATAATAAAAATAAATATATGCATGAAAATGACAAAATAAAATTTTAAAAAATAATCATGAAAAGCTATACAAAAGAGTGTTTGCTAATATTATAAAAAGAATGCTACAATTTTATTTAAAAACAACATAAGAATTTAATGATATTTAATAAAATAATATCCAAAACATTTTTTTTAGTTCATTCATTTTAATAAAATTCAATCAAGATTGAAGAATATATATATATATATATATATATATATAAATTAAGGTAAAAAGGAGGTTAAGCACCTTGGCCTAGGTGGGTTAGCATACTTGACCTAGGAAAAGAAGGCTAGTCGTAGAGGGGTTTATAAGGCTAGACCTATGTGTGATCATTTTTTTTATTACAATGGGAAGACGAGGCGTAGTCACTGATACGACTAAGAGATTGGGTCTTCTTCCAAGTATAAGAGTGTTGAAATAATAAATAACCTATTAAGACCGAGATCGAATCACAAGAAAGTTAATTGTATAAATTATAGATAACAATAATATAATAACAACAATAACAATAATAATAACAATAAAGAAGAAAAAGAAGAAGAAAAAAAAGATGATGAGAACTTTGAGATGGAATATTAAAGTAAGGATTAAATAATAATAATAATAAATATCAAGGTTAAAGGATCCATCAATGGTATGTCAAACAAGTATAGTATAAAACTCTTATTACTCAAATGGAAACCACACATAAAGGAGGTTAACAAACATATTATAAATTGTTAACATGATTAATTAGTTATCTTATTCGAATAATGCTAATACTTGTAAATATTGTTAGACATTCATGCTTATAACTTATGTTAACAACAAATCAAGCTTCTTTTATAGCTCAGGTGTCGGTTATACCATACAGTTGAGCTATGAAAGTGCCAAGTATTTGTTGTGCCAGGTGTTATATAATATAAATTTAGATTACTTATTTAACAAATAAAGTATTAAAGAGTTAATAAGATAGCAAATATAAAACATGTTAGTATCAAATATTAAAGTCTATGTTAAGTTTACACTATACTTATTCTTACACCATTAGTATAACATTTTCACCTTGACATGATAAACTTAATTAAATATAATAAAAGAAAGAAAAATAAATAAAAAAAATAAAAATATAAATAAGATAAAAGTTAACTAAGTAAATAAAAAGAAATAAAAGGTATAAACAAGATATTAATGAAAATAAAACTTAAGCATTACAAAAAATACAAAGAGAGAAAGCAAAAGTATGATCTTGATCTGGAGATCAAGATGCCTAAATACATAGCAAATGCCTTCTTTTATAGGCCAAAATTAGAAATTATTGAATTAATGACTAATTGATAAGTGGGTGACCAACTTTTGACTTGGTGACAATTCTTTTTTTTTTGTCTGCCTAAGACGACATTGATAACATCAGAATTGAAACCACTTGAAACATGAAAGTTGTAAAAAATTATCTCATCTTTTCAGAAAAAAAAATAGTGTTTATTTGGGCTTCTAAAACTCTAGATATAGGTCAAATACTGAACAGTGCGTGAGTTGTAAGACAGATTCAGATTTTTTTGTTGTTACTATAATTTAGACTTGAAAATAACCTTTTTAAATCTTAAACTCCATGTAAAAGTTGTAGGCCTATGTTTTACCTTTCCATCCATATAAAATAGACCTAAATCTAACATTTACAACTCTAGATATGACTCAATCACCAAGCAGTGTTCCCATTTAGACTACATTAGCATCTCTTTTCTAAGTTTGACCATCTCTTTGTCCTTTCAATTTTACTTTTTAAACTCATCAATCAATCATTTTGTTTATGTGATAGACCTATATTTAAAATAAATATTTATCACAAATTAAAGGTATCTTATATTATTATATATGTCATTATAAAATATGTTTTAGTAAAGGAGTTATTGATATTTTAAGTGCAAAATAATGATATAAATCCTTAATAAAAATACACTTTTAAGTACTAATTAGTTGTCCATTGTTTAAAAAATAACCTTTATACTCTTTACAATTTAAACAAAAAATAACCAAATCAAATTTTTTTTAATAACTTTGATTTTTTTTTTATCATTATGAGAGGAAAAAACACAATGAAAACACCTTAAAAAAAACACTCTATAAGTCTTTACAAATCTATTTTTAACCATAAAACAACCTTTAATCTCTCATAAAAGCATAAAATAACTGAATAAAAACAATCAATGACTTCAATCTACCTTTTATTTGGTATTGTGAGAGGGGAAACCATCTCCATTAAATTCCCCCAGAAAACTTAATTTATTGACACTAACATTATTTTTTTTTGGTGGTCGGAATGTCGACAACCGATAACCTTTTCTCTTCTTAATTTTTTTGACGACTTTCGCTCTTATCTCTTAATTTTCAAGGACTAAAACATAATTTTTTTTTTACCTAAATGTGAAATGCAAAAATTCAAGGGACTAAAAAATAGAAAGACTAAAAGTATAGGGAGAAAATTGTAAATTTTCTTGCAAATATCAAAATGGGATCTATTTTGTTTTGTTTTGTTGAAAAACTATGATCCTTTATTCTTTTTAATTTCTATTTATTACAACCCATATATTTGGTTTTGAAAAATTAGTCTTTAATTCAATCACAAGAAATTTCTAAACACTTTGTGTGCATTAAAAAATACAAATGTAAACAAATCTCAGCCTATTTTTAATTTCTATTTATTATAACTGATACATTTGGTTTTGAAAAATTGATCTTCAATAGCAAGAAATTTCTAAACACTTTGTGTGCAAGACAAAACACAAATGTAAAGAAATCTCAACTTACAAAACCATTATAATATATGTTGGGAGGAAGAAGCTGTAATTAAAAAAGTTTGAGAGTTAAAATATAAATAAACACTTTATTTGCATGAGAAAATACAAATATAAAAAAATTTCAAGTACAAAACTATTATGATATAATTTGGAAGGATGAAATTATAATTAAAAAAGTTTGAGATAAAAAAAAGTTGATGCCCACTGTTTACATGAGCAATAATCACCAACCCTACACGTATTTACTACATGTAGTAATAATTTATAGGGTTAATGGAAGTCCAAAACTTTAACTTTTCAAAATCTTTAAGCGGCTATTATATGCTTTATATGTTTGGAACATTATAACATGAAGAGACAATAAGGTTATTCCAAACAATAATATTAATTAATTCCGAAAAGAAGGCTAAAGTCCTTTTAGCATGACATGTGCCTCTCTTAATTTTCTTGTGGACTCGGGATGGTAGTACAGAGCCTGAATGCTAATATAGACTAGGGTTGGTAATAAATCTTTTATAGCCTTTTACATGAGTTTTTTTTCAACAAAAACAAATGTACAAGTCATAGTTAAATTTATCCTACACAACTTATAAAATTATTAGTAATCACCAAAATCACAAGATTACATTTAATGTAATATCTTAAAATATAATATCATTTATTCAATAATAATTAATTATAAAAAAAATTTATAAAAAAATAAAAAACATGATAATAAATGGCATGAAAAACAGAATGCTTGCTAACATCATAGAAACAAATAATAAAAATAATCTAAATCATTTGATTTAAATAAAGTCTAAGACAACAAAGAGGAGAGAAATAAGGCTTGACTTTGGCTTAAAGTAAAATTGATTAGGTTTGTATCTTCATGTCTGTTTTTTTTTTTTAGTTTAATAAATGGACGTTATATATATATATATATATATATATTTAAATTAACAAATGACACATTGCCTAGACTCTAGACAACATGTCGTCTTAGGTTTAATGTTGTGGTCAACATGTTAGGTTTTTGACTTTTTAGGTAAAAACCTCATTTCCATCATATTTTTATCTTTAAACACTTAAAAAAATCTAAAAAGCTTGAATAAACCCATTTATAGATTTTAATTAGCAAAAATCAATTAAAAAAATAAAAATCAACCTATATCAAAAAACTTTTTGAACCTAAATTTGCCATGATAGAAAAAAAATATCACAATAGAATTCTTTATGTTTAAAGAAACACGCTAAAATTAAAATTGATTTTTTATCATAGAAATCAGGCTAACTAACATTTTTTTTCTTTTCTTTTCACCTTTTCCTTTCCCTGTCAAATTAGGAACTAAAAAATTATAAAATAAAATTTGAGATCAAAATTAAAATTTTAAAAATTAAAAGGACTAACCAAAATAGATGGATAGAAGAAATTCAATTTAAAAGCAGTCACTTGATTCCTCCATATTTTTCACTTTGATAATCTTTCTTTAAAGCATGTTTTTCTATAACAATACTTAGTGATTTCAAATCTAAGAATCACTTGTATAATTGTCATATGAGTCTTTTTCATAAACATGAATGATCTCTTCATATAGAATTCTCATACAGGTCAATTTAATATACATGTCTTATAACAAATACCTTCATATTAATTCTAAATATTTTTTATACCTTAACTTTTGAAAATAACTATTTCTTTTCATAAAAAAATATGACAGCTCTAATGAATATTTAGTATTTAAAAAAATATCAACCATGAACATTTTAGAAACAATAATTTAATATAATATAAATTTTATAATTATAATAATTTCACAATTTTTTTTTAAAAATATTTTTATCTCATAAACTTTATCTTTACTTTAGATTTATTAATTTAATATTATATAAATATTAAAAACAAATTAAATCTTTAATAACAATAAATATATATTTATATAAACAAAATAATATCACATATAACTAACTAATTTATTAAAAAAACATATTAAACTAAGCATCACTCATAGAAGCATTGCAAGTTTCGAACATTCAACATAAATTTGATAACATGTGTAGAAGATCCGAATAACTCAATTTTGTTAATAAAAAGAAGCGGCGATGTTAGGTTTGGTAATTGGCGGTTTGGTTATGAAAAAATTGTATCTGTACTTGGAAACTCCATGAAAATTGTAAATTATTAACGAGATTTTCTATTACCAAATGTCAGGCCATGATTTTTCAATTGCTTGTTTATATTGGAGAGGCATGGTTCCCAGAACCGGAAAGAACACACAACAAGGGAAAATGAATAGCCGAAAGGTCCTACGGATCCATGCATGGATTAGTAACTGAGACCAAGTTGAAGTCCAAGGACAGCGTGGAAGAGAAAGAGGGTCATTATCCCACTGCCCAAGATTCCATGAATATTTCGCAATCCAGGATTCCCCTGCATCATGCATTTATATGATTAAAGTGAGAATCCAATAATTGGCATGAACACCAAGGACAAATGAATTGTCACACCCTTTGTCTATTTTCAGAATTATTGCCACAACATATTTCAGTATCTGTTAGGAGTTGCAAACTTGGGTATTTTTACCTCAAATAGTGCTGGTAAAATGGTTTGTATGGTCAAGAGAGCAAGGCCAATAACACCTGTAACAGCATGAGGACTGCAACCAAAATAATGGAATTCAGATGACAAACAACATTTAAGGTATCAATTCTCCAAGGAAAGAAACAGTGTATTGTATTTGGATAGGGGGGAAACAGATTGTCATATAATTTAAGATCACCTCTCAAAAATATTTTTGTCTGAAGTCAGTAAAGATGTTATTCCACCAGTTGCTCCAAGAGCGAAAAAGAAAAACATCCCACCAAGAAGCTTTGGATGCAAGTCTTTGGCCTTGGCCTTCTCCTCCTGTAGGGATCATAAACAATTCAGTTATCAATTATAAGAGGAAAACAATCAAAATTTTTCATCACTCGTGTAAATTGCTGGGCAATAACATCTTACCACATCATCAGAAAACCGGATTCGAAATCCAAGATATGTTCCATAACCACCCATGGCGAAGAGCACAACAGCCTAAGTAATATAGTACAAGTGAAGTAAAGATACTCAAACAAGGCAAACAAAAGATAAATCCTTTGAATGAGCTTGAGGAACAATGGAAAAGGGACGAATTATATACCATGTTTCCAGGATGACCCCAATGCACGAGCCAGTCAGGAAGATTCAATTGCTTGACAAGCTCAACGAAAGGCCCAAAAAGAGACCTTACAGTCGCAGCTGTTACTCAGATAATCAACCTCTAGTCAATACTCAAAGTTAAAAATGACAGAAATATAGAAGTGAATTTATTATGATTCGGGAATAATTAACTAGAGGCCTAATGATGCAGTATGAGCTAGTGTCAGTCAATGCTATGTATAGAAGAAGCCTAGGAATGGTGTAGAAAAGCAAGAAGGACCTAAAATCAAACACTGTCAGTTAGATGAGAAGTTCTTGGATCCATGAAAACCTTGGGGTGAATATAAATTCCATTTTAAGGAGATGCAGCGCTTGAACATATGAGATAGATTGTGGAAATGGAAGCAAAGCACTCCCACTCCGCTCCCTAATTGATCAGCATAAAAAAATTAATGAAAGCTGAGGCAAAGAAGATGAAAAAAGACACCTTCTAGGGGTCTAAGCTCCAATACCACACTGGGCAGAAGTGAAGTTTCTATTGAATTTAATCATGTACTCTTACCTGGATTAACAGTTGAAGTTCTAGCCTACATTTACACCTAATTACCTAACCTCAGTTGTTTTGTCTTTCCCTCAATAAAGTCATTGAAGCATCTGTAAGTCATGAAAGAATGCAAACTCTAGTGCTCTCAGTCTTGGCAATTTAATGTATCGAAAATTACTCACCAGGCATCAGTTTAACTGGTATGATTAAACAAACATTAGAGCATCATTTTCAATCTTAAGAATTCAACCAAAAGAAGATCAACTTTTCATTGCCATGATTTATGATCTCAAACCCACTCAAGTTGTAGGAAAATCCAGTCCAGAATTCAGCTCAAGAAGGAACTCTACCCTTAATTCCTCACAATAACTGATATATGGAATAGATTCTGAAACCATCACTGGTCTTTTTTCCTTTGAACAGAAACTGTCACTGCTCTTACAGGCATTGTTCCGAAATCAAATAAAATTAACTCGAGAATGCCTACTACCTCAATCCTATGATCTAGTTTTTGGCTTAGTATAAAGAAGATCGAATCCTATAAATACAAAAAGACTGGTTCATAGAGTCCTATATGTGAACTACCTCATTATGCTAAGCATCATCTAAATGTGTACTATAAACTGTTACGATCAAATTGTCGCAATCTATATATAGATATCAATAGAACCAAACAAATCTCACCAAGAAATGCTAACATGTATATGATGGTGATGGTGGTGGTAGTAGTAGTAGAGTGTTAATTTTACCTCCAGGGAGAGCAGCTGTAAATAGCAGAGGCAGGGGAATGAAAGAGTACAAAAGTGTCATTTTTGGCCTGTCCATAAGTTCTACTTCTTCACTCTCATCAACAGCTTCAATGAACTCCCTCTTCTTTTCAAAACACGAATAAAAGCATCTTATTTTTCTTGTAGAACCAGACAACGTGTATTGTGAAGGGTCATGAGTTGGGACCCTAAAGAAAGGTGCAGAGGTATTGGGAAGTGAAGAGGAAGAGAGAAGAGGAGAAGAATTCTTGAGAAGAAGAGAGGAGAAGGAAGCATTAAGTATCAAAGCCATTTTTGTGAAGAGAGTGAGAGTTGAGAGCAACACGAGAGTGTCTTTTGACACTAGTGGAGGCTGTTCTTGGTGGAAGGAAGAGAGCAGGAGAACTGAGGTGAAGAGGGTGGACAGAGGTGGGAAAGGATAAAAGAGGAGTGAAAGTGGCGATTGGCAAGAAAGGTGGGGCTTTAGACACGACTTTGCATTGAAGGACCCTCTTTGCTCGTGGTCGCCATAAGCTCTCTCCTTCGGATTTTTGAGTCGCACCAACATGCAACTACTCCATTCACAAAAATACGCAAAAAAGAAAAATGCCCCTCCCATTGATTTCAGTTCTTTCTCATTATTTCCCCTCCTTTGGTGTCTTGCAAATCGTAATTAATTAGCAAGAGAAAATTACTGAAAAAGAAGAAGAAGAGAATGGATTACCAAGCATTATGACAAATCAATGCAGAATATTTTAGATTGTGATCTAAGAAAATTTAACACATCAAAAGATAAAATTAAGAATTTCGAATAATTAAATATTGTAATTTATTTTCATAATTATTTGATTATATATATATATATATATTAATTTGTTGACTGACCATAAAGTTTTCTTTCTTTTTTTTTTGGAGAAAGTAATCTTCTTATATTGACTTCTTTAATAATTTTTGTCTTATATGTTGGTAGAATTATTTATATATATATATATATTAATTTACTAGTTGTTTGTTGCCTATTAACTTTTTTTTTAATATTTATTAATTTTTTTTATTAAAATTTTGTTTTTATTATTATCATATATCCCCATAATAGCAAAAAAAAATTGGTTAACCCTTTTTATTTTTGCTATTTGTTTTTTCATCATCATCATACATCCCTTAAAAAAATTATTATAGTAAATTTATATTTGATTATATAATTTAAATTCTAATCCTGTTATTTAATAACCTTGTTTTTTTATTAATCTTGTAGTAAGATTATTATTATTTTTTTGTTATGCTTTTTATGGTATTTTTTTTATTCATTAGGTATTCTTCCAATAAAATTGTTATTATTATTATTGTTATGCTTTTTATGCCTTTTTTTTTCATTCATTGAGTATTAACTTCAAATTATATTTTTCAAATAAAGTTTGATTAGGAATTTTTATGGTTTTTATATAGTTAAATATTGCCCCATAGATTATTATTATTATTTTCTTTGGTTATTGGATTGAATAGCTTGGCTTATTGAAATCAATTTTCAAAATTCAAAATGGTCATCAAGATTTTAATATTATTTTAAAATATAAACTCATTAAAATATTTTTCTTAAAATTAAGAAAGTATATTTAAATTATAATCCAATCAATACAAGCAACCAAGCACCACATCAAATGACTAAAAGCAAAACAAAACCGTTACCTGCGAGCTGAAAATACAAGCACGGGAGGGAACCTCCATTCCAAATGTGCTCTAGGACTAATGCTACGCTGGATAAGATTTACAAAGCGAATTTAGCAGCTCATTCCTTCTCCAAATTTTGCTGTTCCTAAGAGACCATTGCCAGGCTATATTCCTCTGCCTAGAATAAACCTACAGGCATCCCAGCAGTGCATCATCAACTTTTCGACTTCATCCTTATGGATGGTATAATAAGTCTCAGATTTCTTCTTGCTGCTAGCCAGGTTCTTGCCATCAATGGATTTTATCTTTTATCTCAATGAACATGGAATTCTGTTTCCATATGCTGCACAGAAGCCAACACCCTTTCTTCTCAAGTTCTGCACTGGCATCAGATGAGAGTGGTTCAACCGACTCGGAGAATGTTGTTGCAAATTCCACCCTTAGTATGTGATTCCATCTGAGGATCAAACCTCCAACGGCCATCAACCATGAATTTTATCTGTGAGAGCATATGTAAATTCTTGAGAAAGTCATTACTCATTAAAATAATCATATAACATAAATAGAATTTAATTAACCGAGCAGGCTCATGTTATCTTAAGGTTAAATTGAATTTCTATTAACTTTTAAACTTCCATGTAGCAGAATAACTTTCCCATATATGATATTGTTAGCACTAACAGAGAATCTTGGAACATTCATTAGATAAATGCTTCTGTTGGGAAGCATATACACACAAACTATCCTTTGAATGATTAAATTTGAGATGCTCCTATGAAAATATTTAATTTATTATGCTGGGAGATTACCAATCGCAGAGGACTACTGAGGTACAATTAAGGGATGAGAATCATTCTTGCAAATGTCAATCATGCCACACACACACAAAAGCATCTTAAGTCATTTTCTGCGCAACAAAGCTATATATTAAAAACATGTCTGCATATTCAAGAGAGATATGGAAAAAGCATTTTCTGTATCTTTTATGTCTCTCTGACCTTATTATGACTTGTAAAGTTGATAAGTTCCACATGATTTATGCAAGTGATATCAGCACAGGCTAGACTTTCAGCTGGCGATTCATTCCTACATACAAGTCAATAGTGAAAGAGATCTAAGAGAAAAATGAGTACATCACAAAGCTTCATTTTTTATCCCAGCAGTTAATGCAATAATCAGCAGCTGACAGTAACGTGAATGAAACAAAAATTTGGAATCCTTACACCAACTATTTCTACACTAAAACTAGACAAGATATATCTCCAAATTTTCTTCAATTCCTCAATTCTCTGGTAGATTAAACAGTGAGCTAATCACTCAATACGAGAGAAGGAACAGAGATAATGAGCTGCATTACAAGAAGCATCATAATATAAAATTGATGAAAAATCATATTTAACACTGTGCAAAAGTTTAAAACTTAAAAAGGGGAACAGTTTCAGAAAATGTACAATGCGCTAACCTAACGGTGTGGTTTACTGTCAAAGAAGGCACAACTTGCATCAATGTCGACAAACTTCCGTTTAATATTGAAGCAGTATCACTCTCACCAAATGCATTTTCAAAGTTCCCATCATTTAAGATCTTCGAATGAAATTCAGTCATATTTTCTGGTTCTATAATTCCCTTGCTTTCTCCAATACCACTTCCATGTGACAAACCATAGACATTACCTGATCATCAACAGTGAAATATATATGAACAGAGGAGCATAGATGCCAGTCCACATGCCATTAATGTGAAGTCAAGTGCTGAATGCATCAATATAACCACGTGAATTTTGACGATCAGATGCACAGAAGAGAATTTGGTTACAGAAGAAACTATAATATCCCAGTAAAATCCCACAAGTAGCAAAAGCCTCACTGGGGGCTGCAAATGAGTTGATGAGCCAAGTCCATCCAAGCTTTCATGAGGATATGATTGGCTCAACAAACCTTTTGGAAGGTTCAAACCCAGATCATGTTTGAGCAGCCTAAGGCAGGGAACTGAAGCTTCTCTTTTAATTTTTGTTAGCCACAAGCTCGGTCTGAGCTCCACTAAAAATAATCACGAAACAGTGCTTGAAAATTTAATCCAATAAAATCAATATTCTTTACAACATTTACTGGCTCAAAAGCTTTTATTTTTTTAAAATCTTATAATAAATTAGCACAAGAGTTCTTATACAAGATTAACCAAAAAAGTTCAAATGCGCCAAATCACTAGACCATATGAAACTAAATGAGCCAAGACTCATATTCTTTACAAATATATTTTAGTGCTACACTGAACACCTTTATGCATGCCAGAACCATCACTTTTTCTGTCCTTCTTCCATAGGCCAATAGTAATAACGTAAGTGAAAATAGGGTGAGATAATTCAATCAACTTACTTTCGATGGCATCCGATTTTCCATTTCGAAAGAATTCTGCCACCTTTTCCTCCAATGATGAATAGGTTGACATGCAACCATAATTTTCATAAACAAGACCTGGAACATTTTTTACACCAGGATAATATTGTTTCTGAAACCCCGCTCAACAAAGGCATTTCTACTGCCCCAAAGCTGACCCTCTCATCCTGACTTGAATCATATTTGACCATTTCCTCGAAGTATAAGTTAGCTGAAGTTTCAACAGCCATGGAAGTACTATCATCGGAGTTGAGATCTGGACACACATTCAAGACACCAAGTTGCTATCTGCATAGGAAACTTCAGCGGACAAGGAAAATTGTTTGACCATGCTTAAAACCTCTTCATCTTGCTGTACCACATCATATAGTGGTGCTGACAAGGAAATATCTTCAATCAAACATTTAACCTCCTCATCCTGCTGTTCAAGAGGACTCAATGGTGATGACACCAATCTTTCTTCTACTACGGTCTGAAACTTTTTCATCTGGCCGCTCTTCATCTTACAAAGCCTTCTCCTCCAATGACAAATCAGCTGGCAACTCTATAGGCATGCAAATTTGTCCACCAAATTTGTTTTCTGGATCAAAATCTATATTTCCCGAATGGCTCTTAACGACAGGAACTTTGTTTGACAAGGAACTATACTTCACCTTCTCATCCTGGCCTTCTAGATTATGTAACGCTATCAACAACAATGAAACTTAACAAAAAAATCCAAGCAAGGACAAAAGAAACAAGAATTGACCTTTTGCTCTACCAGCACTATGACTGATTGCATCTAGTCCTTCGACTTAATTCTTCTCCATGTTAGGCATCTCATCAGTGTCCGATTCCGTTGAATTTGAAAGATAATTATTATATAGAGAATAAATATGATTTACTATGAGATATATACTTCGTACTTTAATATTAAATTAAAATATTATTAATGAAAAGATATTAATTATATTAAGAAACAAATTATTAAAAAATTAAATCAAATTATTAATAATTTTTTAACATTTAAAAAATCATAACATATTAATATTATAAACCCAAGCACTTGTGAAACTTTTTTGTCTTTATATGCAGAATGGTTATTGTAACATTTTGTTATGAATATCTCATTGTCCTGAATTCGACGGAGCAGCCTGTTCATGATCCCGACTAACGATTAGTAAGCCATGACATGCAAAAGTGGTAACACCTTTTTCTCCTTGGTTTGGAACAGTGCCCTCCATACTTTGTTAATTTCAACTTTTCCTGAATGAATTTTGCAGAGAGCAAGGTACGTAAACAACTTTGCTTAATTGACTTTATTTCCTGAATTAATTGCTTAGATAGAGCAAAAATCCTCCAGTACTGCTAGCCTGACTTAGCTTAATTGACTTTATTTCCTGAATGGATTGTCCAACGTGAATGAATTATTGAAACGGAGAGAAAAAAATTTCCTGTACTGGTAGCTGAGTTTGCTTAATTGAACTGGGAAAATTTTCTTCAGCTGGGAAAAAGTTCACAGGCTTTTGATTCTTCTAATCAGGCATGAGTCCACTCATCAGAGTTAGTGGCTATAAAAACCACACCTTTCCCTTCTTTTTTACAGGCAGTTCGGCCTCCAGAAAACCAGGCAACCAATCTTAGCAGGCGCGCGTCAGTCTCTGCTTCCTTGGCACCAACAGGTTGCTGCTTCTCAAAGTAATCAGCTACAACCGTTTCATCAGGTAGGGATCCTGGTTTTGTTGATTGGTATATAATATCCAGCAACTGGAATGCTTTTGAACCTGTGCAGAACACATCAAGTACGAAATGATTCCGATGCACATAAAAAAAGCGGACGTACGATGCTGACAGCCTCCTGTCTGGTGATGTTTCCGGTTTCATTTTCTAGCTTTAAGAACTCATGGAACCTCTCAAGGGTTTGGTTCTTCCTTTGCTGCATCCTGGAAAAATTTGAATGCCAAGCAAGATTGTTAGGGTACCAAGGCAATGGTCTGATAGCCTCCTCTTCATCACCATAAGTGGTCTCTACTATAAAAGAATTTATAAAGCTCAAGATGCGATTTGATATCTTCACAAAATTGGCTACTTGAATTGATTCTAGAAGCAGCAGGCAAGGGTGCTATAAGAACTTCCACAAACGTATCGCAATAATCTGATGGTGTCACTATCCCTCGCTTCTTGTAGTATTCATCAAAGCCAGGATTTTGAGTTGTAAAAGGCTGCCAATGAGTCTTATTCTCGGAGTTGCTGTTGTTGTTAGGATCAGAAGAGGCACTATCAGATTTGTGGCCTTTCCAGACATTCTCTCTGCCATCACGAAAATGCTTTCTTTGAGTCCGTGACCTGTTTTCCTCTTTCCTTGTGATAATAGTATGCCTACGGTTTCTCATGTTTTGAAATGCTTTTATGTTTTTCGCAACACTAGCTTATACTTTTATGCTGAGAATATATACTTTATACAATAGATTTTTTTATTATTAATAATAAGCGAGCTTACCATGTCTCAACTTACCATGTCTCAAATAGTAGATATGCAACTAGTGCTAATTTCTTTTTCAATCTCATAGACAGACACACTTGTTTTTTCTCTTTTACGTCATAAGATATTGGTAAAATTATTAATCTTTGATATTTAAAGATTTTTATTTCCTCGTTACATGATGCTAATGTTGAAGCCATATTTGATAAGGCATCAACTTGTTTAATTTTTTTAATATTACATGTTTTAAAGTGATATAATCAAGTGATATCATTAGTTTTAGTACATACTTGCGATAATGATATATTTTCTAAAGTGACACAATCAAGTGATGTCATTAGTTTTAGTACATACTTTTGATATAAGATGAATTCTAGTTTCTTGACTTCATAAAATAAAAGGAGTTTTCTAATAACTAATTGAGAATCCTAAAAAGATTAAGATAAGGTATTTTTATATTCATCATCATTTCCAACCCATGAATTAAGGCTTGATATTTGACCATGTTATTAAAATAACATTTAGTAAGTGAAAAGAAGAAAGACAAGATTTTTTTTTCTGTGAGATTAATATTACCCTATTTTTAATTTCATTTTATTGTGTTGCACCATTGAAACCATCAAAGAATGCTTTTTCATGGTTCTAACATTTCAATCAACTCAAGCTTAGATCTATTTCTTTATGAACTTTTAATGTACAAAACAAATCTAATATGAACTCTCCTCGTCAAATAAAATAATTTAACACAAAAATCTTCTATTTTAATGGCCTAAATCAGTGTTAGCATCAAGTTTTTTTTTTATACCACCATAATTTAAGGACCCCTCTCTCCCCTTCTTCTCTCAACCAGAAATAAAAAGAAATAACAAAAATAAATCTCTATATCAAAATGAAACTGGAACAATTTCAAGAAATCAAAATTGTATAATTTAGAGGATCAAAGTATACTTTTTGTGAAACGTATGATACACCACCCATGTCTACTTAGTTTTTCATTTGACCCCCCTCTCTTTCAATCTCATCCTTATATAAAAGTTTGAAATGAATTACTTCTTAAATAAAACTAAATTTTTTTAAAGAAAGTTTAAGAATCAAATTAGAAAAAAAACTAAAATTTTGCACAATAATAGAAATATAATAAAAATCCCGTGCATTTTAGAGTATAATACAATATTTTGTTGCTTATTATATTAAAACATGTTGAGTATCATCTATATTTGGTTTTTGAGATGAGTACATAAAATAAGTTTCTTTTGCAATAAATTTAAAATTAGGGACATGAAACTAAATTTAGTTTCAATCATACACACATATATATATATATATGTTGCTTCAAGTTTTTTTAATTACTAGCATTTATTAAATATCCACTTTTGAAAATATCTTAGAAAGCTTGGGAGCTCTAAAGGAGTTAAAAGGAGCATAAGATCATCAGATAATAATATAATATATATACCAATTAATTTTATTAGATTTAATTAAAGAAAGTTTAATCTATTGTATAAATAAAACTACAGTTATAAACTATAAACCACTAATAACATCGGTTTTTTAAAGAAAAGAATAGTTTTTTATATATATTTTTTAATACAGGCAAAACTAGTCACATGCTATTGAAAGAAGAGTTTCTATTTTTGTAATATGGAACAAAGTTTTATGGTTAAAATTTTATATGATGCCAACTTGAAGAATAATTTTTAATTCATCTAAAATTGGATTTAGATATTATCATATTTCACGTTATAGTATCATATTGAGAATAATTTCTATCAAATTTTTAACTAAAATAGATGGATTTATTTAATTACACTTTAAATTTATTTTTATTTTTAATTACACTTTAAAATAATGTCTAAAAGCCTACTTTTCCATCATGATGTTGTGGTGGTTAATTCCGCTGCCATTGCCAGAGTAAAAAAGATGTTGACAGAATCGGTAATTCCCTAGCCGTTGTCCCACTTTTTTTCTGCGTTGTTGCTTCCTAAACATGGGTGCATGGTACTTGAATCAGGCTGGGAGGGGAGATTGAAGCCTGTGCTCAACAATGGCAAGCAGGAAAACAGGAATGTTATAAGAACAGTTCATATATGCTTCTAAAAAGGGGAAGGCACAGGGCGAATGCCATGCCTCTCCTAGCGGCCTCATCATTCCTTTGGATGCTCTTTAATATGTCCTAACACATATAGTTAGGTACAACAGACTTGCAAAATCTAGCACTATATATACCTGTTGCCCCACCAAGGATATAGCATAACATCTTTAACATTTCTCTCTTTCGAGAAATTATATAACGAAGGCTGTGCCAACTTGTTTTTTTATCAGATTGTTAACGCCGGCATATATAATAATGGCATCGCCTTTGAAACCTCTGTTAGCAACATTACTGCTTTTAGCCATTGCCTTTCCTAATTGCCAGGCAAAATCAAAACCTTCCCTCTTAGGGAAACAAGCCATTCACCATGCAATTGGACGACGACTAGCCCACGACATTGAACTTCCCAAAAGGCATAAACCAAAGTTCCAGCCAGGCCCATGGAAGGCAGCTCATGCAACTTTCTATGAAGGCGGCTCAGGAACATTCGGTATCGATGCCTTCTTTTACTTTTTTCCATATATTTTTTTTCATCCTTCGGTCACAAGAGATCGATGATCTTGCTCACCTTACAAAACGACCTAATCCAAATTCTAATATGGTCTTTTCGTAAGCTAAAATTTCATTCAATATTGCGAGGCTTCCCGCCAAGAGCAGTATGATGAGAACATTTTTCTATATTTTCATTAAAAATATATTGTAAAAAAGAAACAAAGAACATCGAGTCCTTGCGCATCTGACGATTTTTCTAGTAGATTACTTTCACTGTTCCTGGACTAACGTTTTTGGTACAGGGGGAGCATGCAATTACAAAGATGTTGCGGGCCAAGGATATGGCATGAATACAGCTGCACTGAGCAGTGTTCTGTTCAAAAATGGACAGGCCTGTGGTGCTTGTTTCGAAATCAAGTGCGCAGACAACCCTCAATGGTGCAAGCTAGGGCAGCCATCTCTCATTGTCACTGCAACTGACCATTGCCCACCAAACCCATCTCTCCCAAATGACAATGGAGGTTGGTGCAATGAGCCACGCGAGCATTTCGATGTAGCCAAGCCTGTATTTAGCCAGCTTGCTGAGTACAAGGCCGGCATTATCCCAATCCAATATCGCAGGTCACATGACTCTTCAATCTTTTCCCATTTGGCGATATTTTACAATTTAAAAGGGTTGAGTTTCTTAATTAAAAGTAAAAGGGTTCGTTTTCCCTGCAGGGTTCCATGCCAGAAGCAAGGAGGTATTCGATTCACTATATTGGGGAATCCTTGGTTCTATCAGGTCATTGTGTGGAATGTAGGGGGAGCTGGAGATGTTGTTGGTGTTCAAGTGAAGGGCGATGACAAGCTCAAGTGGACGCAAATGGAACGAGATTGGGGGACAACTTGGAAAACCAGTGCTATTTTGCTTGGAGAGTCACTATCCTTCCGTGTTAGTGCAAGCGATAACAGGGACTCCACTTCATGGCATGTTACCCCTAAAAACTGGCAATTTGGCCAGACATATGAGGGCAAGAACTTCAAATAGAAAGCAAGAAATTCCTAAGAGAAGATATTTGTGTTTTGATTGCTATGATACATAGAATTCTGCTCAATAGATCACCACATAAAAAAATTAAACTTGATATTTGGTTGCTAAATATTGTCCCTTTCTCAACTAATTTGCTGAAATATAAGTTAAATAATCTTTTTTTATACTAATTTCATATTTATCTTGAAGTAAAAAGAACCTAATAAATTATTATGGAGTTATTATAGAAATTCCTAAACTAAATAAAAAAAAATTAGAACATCATAAAAGAAAATATTTTGCTTAATTATTTATGAATAACATAAAAGAAAATTTTTTGCTTAATTATTTATGAATAAGATCAATTAATTAAATAAATAATTTTCCTTCAAAATCGGTCTATTTGAGTTGGAAATATCTCACCTCCAAGTTCAAATTAATGTTGTGGCAATTTTATAAATATCCAATCAAGACTCTTTAACCCTTTTTTTTGTTGCTTCCAATGTACAATAATATTAGATATCATTTATAATTGCCAAATTAATTTTCATTTATTATCTTATAAAGTAATATTTTGCAAACATCAATCTTGCTTCATCAATATTTGTTATATTCATATAACCCTCAAATGAATCTACCTTATGATAATAGTAAGTTTGTAATAAAAAAATTAACATGCTCTAAATCAATAATTTTATTTTGTTAATCACCTTTTATGTTTTTTTTATTTTCAATCCTTGTCTTAAAGATACTAGTAATGACATCATCTTTATCGTTATTGTCATTATTTATACTATCATTATTAATATAATCATCATTAAAATAAATAATATAACAACTAACAACTAAGAGTTGTTGGGCTTTAATACCTATAAACATAGATAAAAACAATATAGAATGGACAAGTACAAGCAACATAAAATTATATTGAATAAGATCACCATATATAATTAAATCTTAATTTAGAATTTTATTATTAGATATTATGTTGAAATATAAACTACACAACTCTATTTATATTAATCCTAAGTTTTTTATACTAGTTCGTAGTTTACCTTGAAGTAGCAAAAAATACTAATAAATAATTATAGAATTATTATAATGATTCTTAAACTAAATAGCTAGAGAAAATAAAATTGTCAAGCACAATAGTTGATTTCTTAAAATAAATAGAAAATAAAATAAAAATACTATAAAAAAATATTTTACTAAACTAAATACAAGTATAACTAAGAAAATATATAATTTTCCCTAGAAGTCCTCCTACATCACTTTATACTAACAAAATTGATAGAAATTATCATATAGTATAGATTTATTCATATTTACTTCCATTATAATGATATATAATGGTTGCAAAAAAGCAAAGCAATCTAACTGTTATCAATTGTTTTTACAGGATAAAAGAATGCTTTTTTATTAGCTTTGTTATCAGCTAAGTTCCCTTCTCTTTATATTCCTCGAGTGATCCATTTATTTCTATGTTTTATCTTTATTTTTTCCAGTATCATTGTTACATCATCATTGTTACCATACAATGTCGGGCAACGGCTCCACTCTTTTTTGTTTATTTAACAAAAAAAATATTTTTTTTCTCAACTGGGAGAAACAAAAATTTATTGGAGTCGCTATCTAGCAAATTGAGGGAACTAGAAATCTAAAATTAGACATTGATCCTAGAAATTCAAGTACTGAGTTAGTTATGATGAAAGGAATGTAGATACCACTCTTAAAACATCCTTTCAGAGAATGGTTACCCTTACTTGTATGTTTTTTATTTCATTCAAATGATAATTTATATTTTGAGCTTATTTTTTAGACAAAGTCTCCTATTTTTTATATTTTGAGCTTATTTGTAAAATTTTTAAGATGGTTAACGTTGGTTTTAAAAATAGAAGACACGTTAAAAATGACATCAATCCCTAAAATTAGTAGACTTTGTCTAAAATGTCGATGTTTGTCGCTAAAAATAAGAGTTACGTCTGATTTACTAAAAGAAATAATAATTGACATAATCCATATTTGGTATTTAAACTTTTGACATTGGTCCTTTTCTGTAAATAAAAGAAACTTGATTTGTTGTTAACATAAGTTATAATAATGAATGCTTGACGAGATTTACAAGTATTAGCATTAATCGAATAAGATGACTAATATAATCATGTTAACAATCTATAATTCGATTGGAATCTCTTTTGTGAGTGGTTTCCACTTGACTAATAAGAGTTTATACTATACTTGTTTGACATACCATTAGTGGATCCTCTAATCTTGATATTTATTGTTATTATTGTTTAATCTTTACATTAATATTTCATCTCAAAGTTCTCATTGTCATCTTTTTCTTCTTCTTCTCCTTTTTTTTCTTTTTCTTTATTATTATTATTATTATTATTACTATTGTTGTTGTTGTTGTTGTTGTTGTTATTTATAATTTGTACAATTAACCTCCCTGTGGTTCAAACCCGGTCTTGCAGGGTTATTTATTACTTCAACACTCCTACACTTGGAAAAAGACATCAATCTTTTTATCGTGTCAAGTTTTTGGCATCGTTTTTGGAGAGGTAAGTTCTTGTACAAATTATAATATTTAATTTATTTTTGTCTTTTCACTTTTCTTGTATATAACTTTGTTTCTTTTGTTTTGTTTGTCTTTATTTTGTTTTCTTCCTTCTTCTTTTGTTTTCTTCTTCCATTTATTCTATTCCTACACGTGCATGAGAGTATGGTCATGTACATCAAGTGGTAGACTTTATAGGGTATCCTCATCATTTTTAGAAAATATGGCCGAAAAAGATAATCAATCACTTTATAATGAGAATAATGAGAATAACCGTGATAGAACACTTAGAGACCACATAAATCCCATAAAAACAAGTGCACCATCATGCATAGTTTTTTTTTCTCCCGATGCATCTTATTTTAATTTTAAATCAGGTATTATTCAACTTTATCTTCTGTTCATGGCGTAGAATTGGAAAATCCATACTTACATTTAAGGGAATTTGAAGAGGTTTGCAACACGTATAATGATTCAAATTATAGCATGAATACCATTAGATTAAAGTTTTTTTCTTTTTCATTAAAAGATAAAGCTAAAACATAGCTACAAAATTTAAGACTAGGATCCATTCGTGCTTGGGATGAAATACAATAATAGTTTTTAAAGAAGTTTTTCCTATTTCATAGAACAAACTCTTTCAAAAGATAAAATCATTACTTTCACTCAAAAACTAGGAGAAACATTTTACCAATGTTGGGATAGGTATCAAGACTTGCTTAGTACTTGCCATCATCATGGTTTTGAAACATGGAGATTGGTTTTATATTTTTATGAAGTGTTAACACCTAAAGATAGGCAAATGGTTGAATTGATGTGCAATGAAACTTTTAATGATAAAGACCTTGATGAAGCAATAGAGTACTTAGATTTGTTAGCTGAAAATGCTCAAAATTAGGACACCACGGGTACTTATATGGCACCGAGTAAAACTCAACCTCATACATCTAGTGAAGGTATGTATAACCTTAAGGAAGATCATGACCTTCAAGCCAAGTTTACATCTTTAGCTAGAAAAGTCGAGGCACTAGAATTAAAAAAGAGTAGTCAATTAAAATCTGTTGAAAACATTGTGTGTCAAATATGTGAAATGAATAAACACTCAACCAATAACTGTTCAACCTTGCCTTCTTTTAAAGAATGTCTTCATGAACAAGTTCATACTTTAAACAGTTTTCAAAGGGTCAACCACAACCCATACTCCCAAACATACAACCCATACTCCCAAACATACAACCTTTGTTGGAGAAATCACCTAAACTTCTATAACTTTTTTAATTGCTGATAGATTTATAAAAGTGCCTAAATGAATAGTTAAAGATGTGTTAGTACAAGTAGATAAATTCATTTATCCTGTGGATTTTATTGTCTTGGACACACAACCTGTTAAAGTATGTAACTTATTTCCTGTTATTTTAGGATGTTTGTTTCTTACAACTTCTAATGCATTGATTAATTGTAGGAATGAACTGATGAAGCTATCATTTGGAAACATGACATTATAGATGAATATTTTTAATATTTGCAAGCAAGCTGGAGATGGAAATGATTTACAAGAAGTAGATCATAGTGACAAATTAGTTTATGATCAACTTGAATCTACTATAAGTAAAAATAGGTTAGATGAATCTGAAGATTTGTAAATGATTCATTCTAAGGAAGAAATCACAAATGAAAAACACACTGAAAATGTTGATGCGGATCTTTTGTCAAAAGTGATAACAAATTTGACATCTAACATCACACCAATCGATGATTACTTTCCTAACTAATCCTTACTTTCTCGTAGTCCAACGCCTTGGTATGATAAAAAAAAATCAATTTTCTTGTTTTAGGAGATTTACCAGCTGATTGGAGTACCTAAGACAAAGAAATGTTTTTGAATGAAGTGAAGAACTTTTATTGTGATGACCCTAACTTATTCAAATATTGTCCTGATCAAATATTTCAAAGATTCATTCCCGACAATAAGGTAAGTAGTGTCATTAAACTTTGTCATTTTGAAGCATGTGGAAGTTATTTCTCTTTAAAAAAGATAGTTATAAAAATCTTTTAAAATAGATTTTATTGGCTCACTATGTTCAAGGACATGCATGTATTCAGCAAAACTTGTGAAAATTATCAAAAAGTTGATACTAGTTAAAAAGTTTTATTTTATAATTCTCAACTCTATTCATTCCTTAGAGAGCTAAGATCAAGATGGAACAATCCTTATAGGGCTTGTGATATTGAGAATTCAATGAATAACAATGTTTTTAAGGAAAATGGACATCATTTAAAAGCTTACTGTGATAATTTTTCTAGTGAAAATGAATCAACTGGTTTGAATGATCTTGTAAATAAAGGTTGATTATTTTGTTTTTCTCATATTGTTTTTGTGTTGCTTTTTGAGTGATTTTTTGCTAGTTTCTCTCACCTTAGTGAAATGGTGGACAACGGTACTTCGTAACTTAAGTCGGTTCTTTTAGTTTCCCATAATAACTAATATCTCTGTAATTCTTTGAATCTCTCTTCCAATTCTCATTTGAAAATGGACATTAATCTTGAAAAATTAAAAAAGTATTTTTCCACTCTACCTTAAAATGCGATTATAAAAATTTGTTGTGCTAAATGTGCAAGATTGAGGTTGTTAATGAATCATGGAATTCCTCAAGATATTCATTGGTTGATTAAAGCAAAGGTCCAACTATCAAGTGAGTCATCTAATTCCTTTATTTCTTACATGCCTGGAATAGGTAAAAACACTTTTGTAAAGAAATATCGTGCTAGATGTGCTAGGTAAAAACGACTAAAAGTCTGTCATCGATGTGCTAGATGGACTTGTAATGCATAATATTGTTCTTTAGGAATGGTATCCATAAATCGTGAAGATAAAATACAATTCATTAAGGATGGCTTAAGTAAGGAGTCTTTAAATAATCTTCTATTGACTTTTGATACGCATCCTAGTGGAGATGTGCATCATGCAATGCATGATTTATGACAAGTATTTCATAAAAAACATACTTGACTTAGTCTTAGGAATCTAACTAAAAAAGACCATGTTTGCTAGTTTTTAAGAAAACTAGATGGGATGCCTATTCCCGACCCATAAAGGGCATTTAAACCGTTATTGGACGTAAAACCAAGGGAAGATATGAGTCACAATCACAACTACCTATACATACACATATTTTTTTTCAAAAATAAATAAATAAAGAGAGAGAGAGAGAGAGACTCCAGTTGGCCTGCACATAGGTGGTATGATTGCCACTTTAATTTCTCATCTATAAAATCCTTTCTTCCTTCCCTTCATTTTCACTCACCTATACATTCATCAAATATAGAAATGTGTAGAAATGGCAAGTTCCTCAAGTCATCAAATAAAAAATATTTGTGTTTTTAATGGATTTAGTCTTATAAAAGAAAAGAAGTTTTTAGAATCAGTAAATCATCTTAGTTAGGTGCTAGTTGAAAGAAAGATTTATTTAGTGTGTAGGGAGGCAGTTTGGGGTTAATGGGAGGTGTGTCAATTGTTGTATTTTTAGGTAGTAGTCAAGTTTTGGGGGTTGTCCCTGAAGCATTAGCATAAGAGGACAATATTGGAAAAACAATTAGAGAGGAACTTCAAGTCTCCACAATGTTAGCTCGAATGAATGCAATGTTTAACCATGTTGATGCCTTCATTGCTTTACTAAGTGGTCTAGGCACATTGGAAGAGATCTTTTATATTTCCTCTTGGACCCAACTGCACATTCACCATAAACCTATAGGTTTGTTAAATGTTAATGGTTATTATGATAAGTTATTGTCTTTTCTTGATCATGCTATGGAACAAGAATTTCTAACATCTTCTGCATGACAAATCATAATCTTTGCTGCTACTGCTAAACAATTGATTGATTGATTACAATCTTTCATTCTTGTAATTGACCCCTCCATGAGTCGCATAAATTGATTATCTAAGGAAAACCGTAAAAAGCTTAGATTTGATTTGAGTTTTCATTTGTGAATCTTTATATTTTTTTATTTTATTATTGTGTTTTGTTGTTTCTTATATTTGTTTTAGTGTGTTTCAGATTTGTCAGTGTTCGTTATTTCAAGTGATGTCTTCTATACTCTATTTTTCTACCTTAGAACATTGAGGACAATGTCTATCATAATACTTCTTAAAATATTCAGGTTTACAAACTCTCGCATTACTATCACTTAATTATATTCATATACTCATTTAACATGTATTTTTAAACTTGAATTTACACACACACACTTTAACATATGATTGTAGATTGCATATTGGATTATTATATTATTTATATTCTTTTGTTAAAGGTAACAACTAAGAGAAAATGGATGGTATATAATTAAAAAAGAAAAACAAAAAAAATTATGATAATAAAAATATAGATAAGTTTGGTTTCGTAGCCTCCCTAACCTAAGCAATTAAGCCCGAAAGGGTGTTTTAACACCTAATACCTTAAAATCAACTGACTTGGGAGCTACTGGCCCAACGCTTGTTACATGGGTTAAGGAGAAAAGGTTAAAGGAATCAAACATTGCACTATCTACGTATCAGTATCTGCGACCCCAGTTACTAACCTCGTAGGGGTGTCTCAACACCTAATGCCCTAAGACCAACTAGTCTGAGAGTCAATAGCCAAAAGCTTGTTACATGGGTTAAAGATGCATGATGTTTTAAGTTATATGTATATATATTAAAAAAAATAGAAATAATAATCATAACCCAAGGAAGTTAACATTAAATATTAGAACAAAAATTTTATTTTCTTCCATGAAAAGCCCTATAATTATGTGATGATATATTGAGTATAAAAGAAAGGTTTATTAATATCTTGTTAAAAAGTATTGAGCAGATATATAAATTTAATGAGTGTTTGTTTATCTTGATGGATTAATGGAAGTTGAATGATGAATACCTTACTTTGTGGAATTTACAAATTGTTTTTCTATTTTAACACTTTAATTACTAGAGACTAGTAATAAACTGGTTGGGGGGTGTAATTAGTACTTAAAAGTACATTTTTTATCAATGTTTTATGTTATCATTTTGCACTTAAAGTATCAATAACTCCTTAACTAAAGCATGTTTTATAATAATATATCTAATAATATAAAATACCTTTAATTTATGGTAAATGTTTAATTTAAATGTAGGCTTATCACATAAATAAAAGGATTGATTGATGAATTTAAGAACTGAAATCGAAAGGACAAAGAGATGGTCAAACCTAGAAAAGAGATGTCGGTACAATCCAAACCAGAACACTTTTTAGTAATTGGGTCATATTTGGAGCTATAGATGTCTAATTTATACCTACTTTATATGGATGGAAAGGTAAGATATAGGCCTACAACTTTCATATAAAGCCCAAGATCTAAAAAAGTCATTTTCAAGTCCAAATTGGAGCAACAACAAAGAAGTCCAAATATGTGCTTCAACCAAAGCACTGTTCAATATTTGACCCATATCTAGAGTTCTAGAAGTCAAAATGATCTGAATTTTTTTATAGAAAAAAGCTGAGATAATTTCCTACAACTTTCATGTTTTCAACCGGTTTCAATTTTGACGTTATCAATGATGTTTTGGGCAGACAAGAGAAGATAATGATTGTCACCATGTCAAACGTTGGTCACTCACTTATCAATTAGTCATCAAATTAATAGTTTCCAATTTTGGCCTATAAAAGGAGGTATTTGTCATGCATTTAGGCATTTTAGTTTCCAGATTAAGATCATGCTCTTGCTTTCTTTCTTTGTATTTTTTGTAATGTTTATGCTTTCATTTCATTAATATTAAGTTTATGGCTTTCATTTCCTTAATTAACTTTTATCTTATTTATGAACTTATTTTGTTTATTCATTTTTCTTTTTTTCATTATGTCTAGCTAAGTTTATTATGTCAAGGTGAAAAGGTTACACTAATGATGTGAGAATAAGTATAGTGTAAACTTAATATGAACTTTAATATTTGATACTAACATGTTTTATATTTGTTATTTTCTTCACTCTTTAATACTTTGTTTGTTAAATGACTAATCTTGATTTATGTTGTATAACACTTGGTACAACATATGCTTGACACTTTCATAACCCATACTGTATGGTAAAACCGACACCTCAGCTATGAAAAGAACTTGATTTGTTGTTAACATAAGTTATAATCATGAATACTTGACGAGATTTACAAGTATTAGAATTAATCGAATAAGACAACTAATGTAATTATGTTAACAATCTATAATTCGATTGAAACCTCATTTGTGTGTGGTTTTCACTTGACTAATAAGAGTTTATACTATACTTATTTGACATACCATTAGTAGATCCTCTAACCTTGATATTTATTGTTATTATTGTTTAATCCTTACATTAATATTCCATCTTAAAATTCTCATCATCATCTTTTTCTTCTTCTTCTTCTTCTTCTTCTTTATTATTATTATTACTACTACTACTACTACTACTACTATTATTAGTATTGTTGTTGTTGTTGTTGTCGTTGTTGTTGTTGTATTATTGTTATTTATAATTTATACAATTAACCTCCCTGTGGTTCGACCCCGGTTTTGTCGGGTTATTTACTTCGACACTCTTACACTTAGGAGAAGACATCAATCTTTTCATCGTGTCATATGGTAGGTCCTATTGTATCCTATTAAATCAAAGGCTCAAATTTAAACACTATTAGATCTAACAATTAAGATATTTTTGGTATTTTTATTTTTTTAAAATCAATATCTTACTTATGTAAAGAAAAAAGTAGAAAAAACATTTATATTGTCTAAATAGAAAGCATAAATAGTGAGTTATTTCTTTTCTCTTTTTTTTTCTTTTTCCTGGTATATTTTTACTGGCTATTTATAGCCAATGAAGAGGAGACAGAAAATCTCGTGGTGTGTAAAATTTCAATATTACAGCTACACCACCTACTATGACAAAACTGTATTATTTTTTTGTTTTATTATATATAATAATAATAAATATTTATAGAAGTAAGATTAAAAACTCAAATCAGTATTAGAAAAAGCTTTTCAACCGCTAAAAATCAATTTTAATTACCGAAAATTATATTGGAACATTAAAAAAAATCTTTATGTGAGTATCAACTCGTTGGACTGAGTTTTTTGATAAAAAATAACAGTTTTGACCAAAAATAGCCTGAAACTCATTTTTTATCCCGGTCAACATAGTGGAACCTGTATTGACCTAGTGGACTTCGTTTTGACCGAAAATGATGATTTTGACCCAAACGGCCTGAAACTTATTTTTTTATTCCGGTTAATATGGTGGGATCCATATTAACCTGGTGGACTCGGTTTTAACTGAAAATGACAGTTTTGACATGAAATGACCCGAAACTTATTTTTTATTCTAGTCGACATGGTTTAACCCGTATTGACTCAATAGACTCGGTTTTGATTGAAAATGACAGTTTAGACCTGAAATGACCCGAAACTTATTTTTTATCTCGGTTGACATGGTTTAACCCATATTGACTCAATGGACTCGGTTTTGACCGAAAATGACAGTTTTGACCTGAAATGATCCGAAACTTATTTTTTATCCTGATCGACATGGTATAACCCGTATTGGCTCGATGGACTCGGGTTTGATCGAAATATGTGGTTGACCTGAGAAAAATATATTTTAAAATTTTTATTTTATTTTTTTGAATAATAAAATAAAATAACATTTAAAAAATTCTTAGTGAATCCAAAATTAAGTTCCAAGAATCATTATTTTCATATATTGATATTTAGCTTTTCCTACTCCTAATTTTCATACAGTTATAGCTGCCTTTGAATTCTTAATCACGCAGAAGCTAGACTTGATAGAATGCTGTCATGATGGGAGATATCCAAAGAGATACGGAGTTCTAAATTGAGTGCCTGGTGAAAGACCACTAGCAGACTCCCAGCATTTCCGACACCATCTTAATGCAAAACATAGGTCTAACAAACTCAAATGATGCGGAAAATGACTTTACAGGACAATAGGCAATTGTCTTCCTTATAATATTGTTCGAGCATGCACGTCATTTGATGATGTTTTCTTTTTCTTTTTCATTTTTCCTTGCTTCCGAACATTTTGACTGCTATAAGCGGGTTTCTAGCAACTTTGCTTTTGCTTCTTCAACGAGTGCATCTAGCCTCAGAGCCATCAATTGCCGATGTGTTTGAATGACAAGACCAAGATTTTTAAAAGAATTGTGTTTCAGTCTGTTATATATATAATCATGATTGCCAAAAGATAAAACTCATATGATCACACCGTGAGATGATCCGTTACAGCAAGATTGAAACCAAGAGTATCTTTGCATTTCTAAGACAAGCTCCAATGAGAAGTTAATATTGGACCTTATATTTCTCATCCTCTTCTAGTAAAACTGGAAAAAAGAGAAACAATTGCCGTTAAATAAAAAATATATATATTCAAAAGACATTTTGTCATAAACAACATTGAGCAGAATGTTCTGTGTAATTAGATGACAGTTTAGATAGCTCTATGCCATTAACAAAAATTCACTCTCCAATACAAGAAATACTAATTGTGTGTTTCTTTCTGTTGTAGCTTTTGTTGTTGAGATTTGAAAAAAATTCATTTTAAAAAATTAATTTTTATTATGGTGTATTTGATTTAAATAGATATTTAATTAAAATTATAGTTGAAAATAATTTTTTTAAAATAAAAAATTATAAGTGTTTTTTTAGAAGTATGGTCAAAATTGATAATACATAATAAATTATTATAAAGAACAAATAATTTAAGTATTAATTTGAATTATATTTAAAGATATATTATCATAAGATAAACTAAGAATACGATATGATTGATTTACAAAGATTGAGATATGTTTTATAATGTAAGATAAAATATGTTGTACGATTGTATTATAGTTATTTAAAATTTAAAATATTAATTTTAAATTTTAGCTAAATAGTTTTAAGATCTGTTAAGTGGTGTGTGTATAAAGCTTTTGTCCCAGGTTTGGATAGAAATTTGAGAGCATTTTTGGATATTTTTTCAATTTAAATAAATTATAAATTGCTTTATATTTAACAATATTCAAAATTACATACTGAATACTAAAAATTTTCATTACAAATGTTAATTAAAAGTTCATTAGCTTGGTGCAATTTAACGAAGACAAAGACCAATTTCCAGTTAATCCCACAACTTGCAAGCAATCAGAGGGAGATGAGAGAACAAATATAGCTAGAGAGGATGGATGGGGTAATTTGAGAAGTCTAAAAATTAACGGGTTTGCAAAGGAGATAAATTAATTATAATTTATGTCTTTGAGAATAGTCAACACCGGCCTTGTAGCTGGAGTGATGACCAATTTATCATAATTTATCTACAATAGCAAAGTAGCAACCCTGCAAGCAAGCTCAAAATTTAATGTAGAGTAAAAAATTATTACCAACAACTCTTTGAAGCAAACAAAAAACCACTCTTGCATGAGTAAAGCAATTAACATGCCTCGTAGTTTGAACCTAATCTTCACATGGATGTATATTGTAGTCATGCAGCGGTTCTGATCGATTAGTTATGGACATGGCACAGTATGCTATATGAATAGCTTTGTATGAATATTTATAGATAGGGTTAAGCTAAAATACGGAGATGGGGTTCTCCAAGGTGATTAGCCTAACAAAAAAAGCCCCTCATATTTTATTAATAATTGGATGACTTTTATTTTTTAAAAGAATCCGTAATCTTATTTATATATAAAATTAGATTATTATAACTAGATGAGGTCTAGAATAATACTAAATTAAGCCCTAAAATGCTATTTTTTTTAAAAAAAAAATCTAGTTTATTTATAACTTTCACTATTAAAAAATCTATGAATATAAATCAAATCATTAAAGAAGATATTTTGCCATTATTTTGGAGTAGTTTTTTATTGACTAAATTGTACCCATTGCTATTTCTATTGATATTTATCAACAAAATACTTTTATTGGTAGATAATAAGGAAATTCTAATTGAATAAAAGAAATTTAAAAAACTTGAAAGCACGATAAAATGTAATTTTTATGGACACTTTTACCAATAAAATTATAATTGAATTTAAACATTGAAAATCATACAATAGTGTGTTACTTGTACCGATAAAATTATTGATGGATTGACAAAAAAAACATTTTATTAGTAATTTTATTGGTAATATTTAATATATGTCCTTATCAACCTTCTCCTCCCTTATTTTTTCTTTTCTCCTTTTACATCTAAATAAACCCCTATAATTTGCAACTAACACCCCCCATCACCCCCACTCTACATAATTCATTATTCTTTGACTGTTCCAATCACAATAGTAATTTTATTTTAAATAAATAAATTTATCATTTTTGTATATTTGAACATAATTTTAAAATGTTAATTTTTTATTGCATATTTTTGTAGTATATGTTATTTTTTTTTATGATTACTTGTTTTATATTTTTTTTCTTTAACAAACTTATTGTATGGATACATGATTTTGTATATATTATGGTTTGTTTTAGATTTTTTAAAATTTTATTTGTTTGTAAATTATTGAAACTTATATCAAATTACCGACTTAGATGTGTTGTGATGATATAAATAGTAGTTTATTTAACGGATTCATTTTATATTTTATTAATTTTATTGTCGAGTTGTAATTTTTATAAATTAATATGTACAAATTTATATATACATAAATAATTAATAATAAATTAAAAGAAGTAGAACTACAAAGGCAATGTATAAAATGGATTCTAGTTAGATAAAAGGGTCACAACTCACAACCCTATAACAATGTATTGAACACATGCCTTTACAAAGACTTTGTAGCTAGGAAAATAAACTTTGATAATTATAAATTATTGTGAGACCTAGGAAACATGTTCAAAATATGAGCAACGATTTGAAATTAGAGGTGTAGGATTTTAAACCTATAAGCAAGGATTCAACTACTTTTCAAAGGTTTACATGAGTTTAATATCACGACCTAACACTAGATTTCATATCTAGTTTTTTAGACTTGTGTGAGAAGTTGATCATTCATTTCAGTATGAGTATTTCTACCAAAAAGAGTTCAATTGAACTTTTCTCTTTTATTTAATTAGAAAAGAGAGCAACATAACCTATTTAAAAATGCTCAACGAAGAGATTTGAATGTGAAAAATTTGCTAGAAGTTGTAGCATCAAAAACCCCTAGTAGTGGAATATATAATTACTCATTCTGATCATGATTTTATGCTTTTTTTTTTTGAGAAATCAACTTAATGTAAAATAGTTGATAAAGTTCATATTTGAGTGGAAGAATCTAGTGTGTTGCAAAAAGAGCATCCTCACTTCAATAGATGAAGGGAAGTGTCTTCAAGGCCAAATGTCATGCATCCTTCTCAGGATGCAACCATTTAGAGGTGATATCAAGGCTAAGATTTTTACAACAATCACAAGAAAAGGAGTTTGTGTAATACCCATCCATGATGAGAGACATAGCAAAAATAATCGAAAGAAGTATTTATTCTATAAAGATAGGCATTATGGAAAATGTTTTGCTGTAGAAAAAAAAATAAAAAGGCTCCTTCAAAAAGGTTATTTGTAATAATTTAAAAAACAAATAGAGTAAAAAAAAAGAAATTAAGCCTTCTCACTCATCTCTTCCATAAATCAATGTCAATCTTAGAGGAAATCCAATTGGTGGAGATCTAGTAAAAGAAAAAAGAATAGTCAAATGAGAACATGGTATGACCTATCATGGAATTGGGCGTAGGTGTATCATGGTCCAAACATGGAGTTGGGCATGGGCGCGTACTGATGTAGCATGAAGTTCGATAAAAAAAAAAAAACATAACCCTATTTTGGGTTATAACTTTTATAAGATGGTTTTTAAAAAAAAAAATTTTTAAGAAAATCATGATTTGACTAATAAAATAATATTAAAACCCAAATAAAAAAACAACCCAAAATTTGTTAAATAAACAATACCCAAGTCTAAAAATAAGAAAACAAGGCTGCCGAATTGAAGATACGTGACATCCCAATGTTGCCTCAAGTTTAATAATCCAAAAGATTAATTGCCAAACTCAACTCTTGTATAAATAAACATAGTTGCTTACATTGTGTGTTTGTCAATTAAAGAAGTTGCCCCACTTTATCTCCTAGGAAATTAATTAATGTAGCTGCTGAAATCAAGTATTTATTAATCCATAAGCTGCTGTCGACTTATGCTAGGAATCCTTGCAAATTAAGACACCAATGCTTGCCGCTTAGGTAGATACTTTGCCACTTGAAGTCTCCAGTACTGCGGACTAGCTCTTCCTAAAAACTCAATGGAGCTGCTGACTTTTGTTTCCTTGTAACACAAGGAAAACTTGACAATGAATAATTCCCCTCTTTGCTGCGGCCTCTCCCTATTCTGCCCAAATTACTAAATGCCTTTGCTCCATCGATCAGTCCTTGCTTAAGGTATGATCATTATTTGTAGAAGTTTTGAAACTGGTATTAGTCTAAATATTTTGAATTATCTTATTAAATATATTTTAAATTTCTTAGCTCTTGATGTTATAATTAGTCCAAATAACATCTCTAATAAATTATTTGATGTAGTTAGTTGATTATCATCACTCTGTGTCTTAATGAAATTAAAAACACTAGTTATCATGTCATAATTATCAACAAAAAGCTACAAGATATTATAGTTATCAAATCATCTAAGAGATGTGGATTTATTGGATCAACTAATAATTTATGAGTCAACATAAATCTATCAAAAAGACAATGGTATTTAAAAAAAAAATAAAAAATCTTCTATGTTGTCTTTGCTCAATCCTACTTAGGTTTATTCAAGTTAATTGGATCATAAATTGATATCTTTTAGCATATAAAAATTATTGTGTTAACCACATTGATTTTATCATAGTTGTAATCACAGTTGTATTTCTTCATGAAAGTTAAGACATTAGCCATTTTATCATAACTTTCAACAACGGGCTGAATGCACAGAAAAAGATAATTATTATGCAGAATATTTTGTTGATGATTTTCCCTACATATCATTACAACATTACAAGATTAAAATTCTTTGTTTTTATGTTAATGATGAAGATGATGCTTCATTTATATTTTTTTTGTATTAAAATATTTTACTTTTTCAATATTTTATCATTTTTTTTGTGTTGAATTATTTTAAATAATTAAAGCTCTATTTAGTCTTAACACTTGAATATTAAAAAAAATATAATGTGAAATATGGTGACCAGTTTTCTTACAGTTATTTTTATAATATAATTAAATATAAAAAAAATTAAAAAAATATTTTCCAGCAAATAATATTTTAATCCATCGTCAAGAATTTTTCGAGATTAGCTAACATATGAATTTTGACGAATTTTTCGAGATTAGCTAACATATGAATTTTCCAACGGTTTTAAAGGTGTCCAACTACATTAATCCAGTGTCTTTTGAAGAATATTTGTCTAGTCTAATCCAACCCGGCATGAACCATAGAAAATATGGAATAGCTGTCTCCGGTGTCTCATCCCTCTAGTTTTTGTCAGGGCTATCAAAGACTCTCCAGATTCTTCATCAAAACTTCATATATATTCAGAAAACGAAGCTTGCTTATGCGATTGGACTCACATATTCGATCCATATTTAAAGCTTAGAAAGATATAACATTTAAGGGTTAACACGTACGTGCGTCCATATATACTTATTTGGGTGTTTACAAAATCCTTTTTTTATTTAAAAATTGTTTGAATTAAATATTTTTTAATAAAAATGAGGACGATAGCATCATTTGAATTACATGGCATTGGTGAAAAAATCCCATTAAGTGCATCTTTTTAGTGCAAACAATAAATAATAACTACATGTCACTAAATGGCTTGTTAGAAACTCCCTACATAATTTATTAAGATAAAGATTAACTTTCCAAACTAATAATTTATATCATAAATTATATTGAGTTTAACAATATTTTTTTAAATTATTTTTAATTAATTACATGATAAAAAATAAACACTTATAAAATTAAAAACAAAATTAATATTGAGATGTTTTTCTGAAATTATACTAACTTCTTAAAAAGAAAATTAAAATAAACTTTAAAATCTAATTTTTAATAATTATTTTTTAAATAATTTTTTATTTAATAATATGATAAAAAAAATAGATGTAAAAAACCAAGCATTCTAAAATCATGATAACCACATAAAAAATAAATCATAAAATTTATTTTATAATATCTTTTTTAAAATTATTTTTTATTTAATAATATGATAAAAAAATTATGTGATTGTAAAACTGAACATCATCCCAATATCAAGATATTTTTTTAAAATTATGAAAATCTCATATAAAAAATAAAATAAAAAATAAAATTTAATTTTAAATAAATTAAATATTAAAAAATAAAAATAAAAAAATAAATCTGCAACAAACTTAATATTAAAAATTAAAATGAAAAGATTATATATATATATAGCAAACAGTAACATGGAAGGAGGGGTGCAGTGATTCCCTTCATCTTTTAGCTTTGGCTAATTTCGTGCATAAATGTACGTGAAAAGATTTTAAAGCAAAAGTCGTAGCTAAATAAAAGGTGGAAGATAAAAGGTGGAAGGTTGTGTTAGTGCGAATTAACTCAACAAAGTCTCTTTCAAAGATGGAAGATAAAAGGTTCCATTCATATTGCATAATAATTGAGATGCATGATCTTGGTTGTTTCTTTAAAAAGTTGCTAAGAGGACTAGGAGAATAATTGAGACGATCAATGCCCTCTCAATTTAATTTCTTCCTTTGGTAAATGTTCGTACATGTTGCTCGAAGGATGATGACATTATCCTATCAATGATATGCAAACACGCAATACAAGATGTTGGCCCCGGAGGAATTCCCAACCGTAGGATGAAATCCAAATATTCAACTTTTAAACTGCTGTGATGGAGTTTATAATGGCGAAGGAGAAGATTAACAACCGGAATATTGGATAATACTAATAAAATATTTTGTTGGTAGTTAAATATTTATTTTTTAGAAAAAAATAAAAATCATGAAGGAAACTAATAGTAAAAATTATATTATTGGTGATTTTTATTATGTTGGTTATTATATTGATAATATAATTATTAATAGATTTATAGATGAAAAAGATGTTTCAAATAAAAAAAATATTTATTAGTATTATTTTGCCAGTAATTTCATCAGAAATGTTAGCATATTACCAACAAAATAAACTGTTATTAATTCCATTAGTGATCGAATGAATATTACTAATAAAATTAAACCGTTGAAGATTTACATTTTATCAATGACAAGTTCTATAAATTTTTTGAACTCTTTAGAATTTGTTGAAGGACTTAGTTTGTCTGTCATTCCATCTATAATTTTATTAGTAATTGTGTTAGTATTGTATTAAATATTTTAAAAAAATAAAGAAAATTAAAAAAAAAAGAATAAAACTAAAATGAAAAACAAAAAATCTCTTATTAATTTAAAAAATATTATTGAATATAATTTATCTAATAGAAAGAAGTTGAAGGAGAAAGAGGAGGTAAATATTTTTCGGGACCTGGTAGGTGATGAAATAATCATATATACTAGTTAGGGTTGTTAACAACTAATTGAGGATATTCACGTTATCCCTCAATTCAGCTTTCTTATATCTAAGTTGATTCATCTTAACATTAAGTCAGGTGGTCTAAGCTTCAACTAATTCTTATACAATCACTTGGATAGTCAAAGCTTAACAGCTCGAACCTGCTTGTAAGGAATCATTAATTGATACGCTATAGCCTAACTACATATCCTTGATTATGATGTTTAAGATACCATAAACATGATTTTTATTGGGTTTATTGGATGAGCCGCTCTTAAACCACAAATTCAAATCGAGTTTTAGATGGGTTGAAGGATCATTCTCTTATTATTTCTCTTGCAATTAGGTGTTATATGTTTTCTAAATAAAATCAACAAATTTTTAAAAAAATAATAACTTAAAAAAATTATTTAAATACAACTTAACATAAAATTATAAGTTCGGTTATCCACAAGTTGTTGCACCCCTTTTTGAAGATTTTCATTTTATATGTGAGTTTCAACGAAAAAAGCTTCATCGGTCTTATATTACATCCAAGAACCATAGTCTGCAACAGAAATCTAATATTAGTTAAAAAGTTTTATATAATGCAACCATTATTTTTAAATCTATGTAATAAAATAGAGTCTCGTCATCCACTTTGCATGCAAAATAAATGGAATGCATCCATTATTATGTGTGGTAATTGAATCATAAATCTCAGGTTTGAAATCCCTTTATACAACCACGTCTTCCCAACCTGGAAGACCTCTTTATTTTGCATATTTCAATAATCAGTTTTACGTCTCATACCAGAAACGACGCAAACTATACGGTGGAGATAAATTATCAATTAAAATAACAAAAAATAAAATTTAAGCATTTTAAAAAATATAACATTTTTAATTCAATCTTACTTAATAGCATTGTGATTCTCTCACACCCTTCTATTAATAGTTTTAGAAATCTCCTCCTAGTAAGATTTTTCCTTGCACATTAAAATTAAAAAATTGACCAAGTTAAAATTATAATAAAAATATTTATATATATACTAACCTTAAATTTTCTAAATCAAGCATTAGTCATAGGTTTTTATTCAAAAATTTTTAAAACTTGATTCCATTGAAACAAAAGCACTTTTATTGATGATTTCATCATTGATGTTATCATGCAAAAAACCTTTATATTTGTGAACCTGAAATTTCATTTCTTTATTGAAGTTATTTATTCTAAATTTTTCTAGTGTTGTTTACATTTTTAATTTTGCAAGAAAGAAAAACAAATTTACATGTTGTAGTCAAGTTTATACTGAGCAATGTATTTTCTAGTATATACATCCTTCTTTTAAGGGACATCCCCTTTATAAGGAGGCCTTGTACTCGATGAGCATACATCAAGAGTGAGTGCATGTGCATCAAGTGTTTGGTTACAGTTTGCACCAAGTGACTCGTAGTTATCAAAAGTAGTGTTAGAAAAACTAAAAGCACTCATGTCTATATTACTTACTAATGATCTTCTCTTCATCATTAATAATAAATTATCAATAGATTGTATTTAAAAATAAATCAATAACACCTGCTTTGTACAAGAAACTATCTAAAATTTTATAAACTGCAAAAATAAGCACAAAACAACCCAACAAACATTTATATCCCTTATAAAAAGTTTATTAAGCTTTATGCAAATTTACCATAATAAAAACACAATAAAATGAATTAAGTTTGAAAACTATATGTGTGTATTTGACAAGAGTCATTCGTTAAGTGCTGGAAATTAGTTTTCATAATAGATGAGAAATTATGTAAGATAGTGCATGAATTTATGAAATGCATGGCAAGTCCAATCGTGAATAACATACAATTTCTTTCATTTTAATCTTTTTCCCTAAACCCTATCCTGTTGACAAGAATATATTTTTGTTAAAAATGATAAAAAAACATCTAAAGTTTTATTTTTAAAATTTAATGAATTTCCCATATAAATACTAACCCTTTTATATTTATTTTAAAAAAAAAAGACACAGCAGCGTTACAAAACATGAAAAAGATAATATGAGTATTGGATTTTTCAAGTTCAATAAAAGATCCTACAAGTCCTAACCAAATTAATCTTTTTTTATGGCTTTTTATACTATAACCCTATCTTCTCTCGTAGTCAAAATTAAGATGTGGGCTACATGGATTTTTTTGTCAAATAATTTTTTATTTTTTTATACTTGAATGAAAAATATTTTATCATAAAAAATTAAATTTAAAACAAGAGAAAATATTTCGTGATCCTTAAATCATGGATTTCATATATAATTAATTCTTCTCTTCTCTTTTTTCAACGCTTAGTTTTCATATATATCAAAAATAAAATAATTACTTTTAGTAGTTTTTGTTAATATACTCTAAAAAAAACATAAATATTTTATATCCAATAAGTTTTTTTTACATGAAACAAACATAACCTTTAAACTATGTTTTTTTAGCAAAATAGTCTTTTTTATATAAAAAAAATCAACTCATTTATATATATATATATATATATAAACCAATAGGTTTTAACTAGATTTTATCCCAGTTAATTTCATGCCAACATCGTTCGATTTAGTTATGCACTAAGTTCAAATGCATGTGGGTCTTGCAAGATGTCAGATCCAACATCTTTGGATTCAGCTATGTATTGAACTCAAGTGCACGCGAGTCTTGTAATATGTCAAACTCAATATTTTTGGGTTTAGTTATACATTATGCCTAAATACATATATGTCTACTAAAGTGTTAAACCCAACACCTTTCAATTTAGAATCATTCAATGTCCAAATACACGAAGAGTTTATAATATTTTTAGGTTCTATAATGGGTCATGGAGATTTTTATTATTATTATTCTTATGTCTTTTAAAATAAAATATTTCAATTCAAAAATGATCATTTTCATATATCTCTAGGTGCATAAAAGTCTTCTAAAGACATATTATATTTTCATCAATATTAACATTCTGTAAATGATATTTATTTATTATTAATATTATGTAAGAAATATTTAACCCTCATTAATACCACTAAAATAAAATTACGATTTAACCCTTTCATTCAAGCAACATAACAAAGTTTAAAGTCTATATATACTCTTTAAACCACTCAGGTAAATGCCTTATTTTTCCTATTCTTTAAAATATTCATACTCATATTATCAGAACATTTGTCATACACAACTAAAAACATTCACTTTTATTCTTACAATTAAATGCTCATTCCTTTATTACTAGAGGTTCTTAAATCCCATTAAAAAAAACTATTTTTTAGGTGTTAAGTCTTTTATAACTAACCATCAATTTTGTAAACCTTGAAGAAGGGAACATTGAAGTGAGCATATGATTACCTATTATTCAAACACAGAAGAAACCTCATTCCTAGGTATATTGGATATTTGGAACATTATCAATTGGCGTTTTCTATAAAAACTTGATAAAAAGCCTTTAATTGTTCTCTCTAAACTATTTGTTGACATCCCTAATTGCTATTAATAGTAGACAATCAAGATACATTAGGATGAGATATTTCATAGACCTCTTTATAGTTACTGACATATCTTCTTCATCAAAAGCTTCAACAATTCATCAATTAAATATGAACTTATCAATTAGATGAAAGCCCTTAACCAAGTTATCTTGGCATCCCAAAGGCAATCTCGAGCCTTACCCCCCTTAGCAAATCCTAACATAAAAGGTAACTCTTTTAGTCTCAACCTCTTAAACATTCCCTTTTTTTAAGAGACATTTTTTATACTCTCTAATAGATGTTAAGCAAAATGACTTGGAAAGGTTTCCTCCTTAATGATCTTTCCAGAGATTTCTCTCGTAGATGTGAAGTTCTCCCAATATGTCATCAGTTTAAAGGTAAACCTTTTAACCACCACGAGATTGAAGTTAACCATTAGCCCTATCATTCCATGCTAGAATTCTTAAGCTTCCAAAGCTTATTAAACAATGGTAAGGAAAAATCATGATTGGTAAATACTTACAAAATGAGGTCTACGATCTTCATGAGATAAAGAGATCATTTTTATCTAGTCAACTCTTATACACCCTCATCCCTAAAAAGTATATCTTTACATAGATTATTTTAGACAACTATGAAGATCTCATAGATCCATAAGAACACATCTAAAACATGTATAGAAATCTGGAGCTAGTCATCTAAAATAGTGATGCTATGTGCAAGATCTTCTCTATGACCTTTAAAGGACCAAATAAGCTTGGTATAACAACATAGAACAAAACTTTATCATGGGTTTTAATGACCTCTATGCTAAACTTATATCATAATTTAGCACCAGTATGCTCATTAAGAGGAGATGTATGCTCATTAAGAGGAGATATATGAAACTCTTTAGCGGTAATCATTCAAGAAGGAATCCACTAGGGTATTTTTGAATGGGTTCAACAAAGAAATGCTGAAGTTAAAAGAATTGATTGAGCTATTAGTCTTAGAGGATTTAATAAGTAGAGTAAAGGAACATTCTATATCGAGGGATATATATATATATATATATATATATATTACTAGAAAAAAGCCTTTTACAAGTAAAATAATTCATGAAGAATCACATATAGGTAGAGGAAGCCAACATGTTGATGCATAGACCTCTCCATTTTTACCAAGAAAATAAGGATGAGAAGTCATTAAAATGGAATCATTCTCCTAACAGAGATAATAATTCTAATAATGGTCAGGAAAGGCCAGTAAGGGAAAACATACAATATATTAAGAGGAGACATGACTTTCTTAAATGCCACCCTAACAAAAATCCTTACAACTATTTACAGAAAATATTTTGTTCAACATTCACCTTCTATGGTGTCACCTCTATACACACACCTTTAAGAATTTTGCTTGCACCATAAGGATAGAGGATATGATATGAAAGTTTGCTTTATACTAAAGAAAAAAACTTAAAAGGCTAATAATCTAAGGCTATCTATTTTCTTTCAATAGGCATACCTACATGGAACGTGATAGAGAAAAGTCTAGCCAGCTTGCCCAAAGCCTACATTAGATCTATATGATTCTAAGGTGCATTTTAGCTAAAGAAAGTATGGAAAACATGTCCTCACAATGACTCGTTCATAAAACCTAAAAAACAAGGTATAACTTTTACTCCAAAATATTAAGAAAATATTACTTACCCCTATATGGATGCACTAGTAATTCTTATAATTCTAGTTAATCATCAAGACTACAAGGTGTTGGTAGATAACAAGAGCTTGGTTACCATCTTATCCAGAGATGTGATGTCCTAGATAGGGATAGATATCTTAATGATGACTTTTATAAAAAAATTTTTTGTTAAGATTGAAGGCCTAAGAGTGTTAGTGAAGCGTGCTTTAGATATTTCAATCACAATAGGCATTTATCCTATGTGCTTTACCCTTCAGCAAACCTTTCTGGTGATATAAATAGCTCTAACATAGAACACCATAATAAGAAGACCTTTCTTTTGCATAAGATCAATAAAGTCATAAGCACATGATATTTGACCTTAAAATTCTTTACTAAAAAAGAAGTGATTATCGTAAGAAAAAACCAAGAGACTTCAAAGAATTGTATCTTTGAATGTCCATAATGTAAAAGGTCTTTGGTTATAGACCAACAATGATATTTGAAGAAGAGAGTAGAGGTTAGAACTAAAGCCAAATAATAGTTAAAACAAGTATCTTTAGGGTAAGAAGATAGAGTTGTTACCAAGATAGACTCTATATTAGAACCACCTCAATAAAAATTATTGATAAATTTATTCCTCACCTATAAAAGCTAATTTTGATTTTAACACTTTAGATATAACAAGGATCAATATAGAGATAGTTGCTTACAAACCTTAAGTTGACCTAACTTTTCTTCCTATTTGACAAAAGAAAATATGTTTTAAGGGGGAAGACAAGTAATAATTATGGAAGAAGTGGATACATTATTAATTGTTGAATTTATTCATAAGGTCATATATCTGTATTAGTTAGCTAATATGGTTATAGTGAATAAGAGTACTGGAAAGTGGAGGATATGTATGGACTTCACTAACCTGAATAAAGTATGTCAAAATGATGGTTTTCATTCTTAATGATTGATAAATTGGTAGACTCTACAACTAACTTTAAGTTCTTAAGCTCTTTAGATGTTAATTTAGGTACCTTCAAATATTTATGTATCTAGAAGATGAGAAGACTTCTTTCATTACATTATAATTTTTTTTTATTACAAAGCAATGCTATTAGCTTGAAAAATAAAAGGGTTACTTAAAGATAGATGATCAATAAAGTATGTAAACACTATACTAGAAGGAACATGAAAATTTATATAGAGACATGCTAGTGAAAAACATGACTTTTAAACAATATATAAAGGACATAGAAGAATTGTTTCTTGGTTTTGGGCAAATGTCAAATAAAGGTGAATTGTTTCTTGGTTTTGGGCAAATGTCAAATAAAGGTGAATCCTTCCAAGTATGTATTCCCTACTAGAGGAGGAATTTTTTTGGATTTTTCTAGCAATAAGAAGAAAATAAAACTCAATCTTGAGAAGATTAAGGTAATACTGGATATGATTCATCCTTGAAATGTCACATTTGTTCAACACTTTACTAAGATATTGATCGTTTTATATCCAAACTAGGGGAATGCAACCTACCTTTCTTCCAGATCTTGGAGAATATCACAAATTTTACATAGGCACCATATTGCTAGAAAGCTTTTGAAGAACTTAAAATTTATCTCTTCTCTCCTAAAATCTTGTACAACTAAAATAACCTAAGAGTCTGTTCCTTTATCTTAAGGTTTCTAATTAGGCAGTCAATTTCATGTAAGGGAAAAAAAGCATACAACTATTCTAGTTGAACTCTTCATGATATAGAAATAAGATACCTAAAGGTAGAAAAGGTGGCCTTAAAGTAGAAAAGAAAACCTCTTCGTCCCCTGAGATTCTCTAGTAATGGTAAGGGAAGAACTACCTTCCTTACCAGAGGTGGATGTTGGGGTTCCCCCTTCTAGTTTTGGGGCCTAGTTTAATAGACCTATATACCCTACCATTTCCTCTATTTTTTAGTTGGAGCTCACATTCCTCACTAGAGGAGGTAATATCCTTTATTCTTAAGGCTAAAGTTAACTCTTTTCTTTTTATTCATTTTTTTTGTTCAAAAAGAAGGACAAAGAAATATTTGGTGAAAGATACCTATAATGACAATTTATTTTTAGAATGAAGCAAACTAGCTTAGGGATTCTTCAAACAAATTTTTTTTTTCAAAGATTATAATAATTAAAAGTAAAAAGAAAAAAATGGAAGCAAGAATGGTTAGGATTATAATGAAAATAACTTTTCACCCTTGTTGTTATATGAATGATCTTTCATGTCATCTTAGATCTTCAAATATCTAATCAACTATTGCATTAAATGCATACTACCATTTTATTTTTTAAAAAACACCTCTTTTAATAAAAGTAGGCCACTTGACTATCTCTTTTAGTAAGAACGAGCCACCTAAACATAAAGAATCCCAACAATTCTACACAGGACACAAATCTCATGGGAAAAGTAAAAAGTCTTTAACTAAAGCTAGTAACCTTTTAAATATTTATGTATTTAATATGTAAAGACTTGGAGGGCTATTGATGAATTAATATATTATATGTGTGTGTGTGTGTGAGAGAGAGAGAGAGAGAGCGCAAAATGCTTTTGGTGCATATAGGTCTTGCAAAATGCTAGACCTAATACTCTTGAGTTCAATTATACAATAAGCCCAAGTGCATATGGGTCTAGTAAGATGTTAAACCCAATACTATTGGATTCAGAATCATTATTGGTCCATAGACATATAGACTTAATAATTTTTTTAGGCCACGTATTAGCTCACAAGAATTTGTTTACTTATTCTTATGTCTTTAACATAAAATATTGAAAGTCAATATTGATCATCTCCCTATATCCCTAAATGCATAAAAATCTTATAAGGAGCTTACCATATTTTCATCAACATTAATATTGGATAACAAATATCTATTTATCATTGATATTGTGTAAATGATATATATTCTTCGTTAATGTTATTAGAAGAAGATATCGATTCAACCTTTTTGTTTAAGCAACATGACAATGTTTATAGGTTATATATATCCTTTAAACCACCTAGGTAAAGGGCTCATATTTTTTCTATTCTCTAAAATATTCATACTCTTATTTTCAGAACATTTATCACACGTAACTAAGAACAAACACTCTTGTTGTTAGAATTAAATATCCAGTTTCTTATTTATTGCAATTTCCTATTAAAAATAATTGAATTTATTATCGAATGGTCTCTATATCCCATTAAAAAAGAGTATTTTGCAGGTGTTAAGCCGTTTATTACCAACTATCAATTTCATGAACTTTGAAGAAATAAACGTTGAAGTGATATTGTGATTACCTATCATTCAAATGCTAAAAAAACCTCATTCCTAGGCATATTTAATATTTAAAACATCATTACTTTGCTAGTTTCAAACTTTCATTTTTGTTTGTGTTAGAAAGAAATTGTTACATGCAAAATTATGAAAATTAAGATTAAAATGGAAATTAGGAAGGGATTGAAATGAAAATGGTTTGGGGAAAGTCTTTGGATGTTATGAATAATCTCACACCTAACATAAATCCTAATCCTTAAAAGAAAAAAAAGATTTTTTTTATTAAAAGTATACAATTAATAAATAATTCAACTATTATTATGGTTCTTAAACTAAATAAAAAACTAATATAATTTAAAAAATAATTAATAATCCTAAAAAACTCATTTATTAGTCTGTCAAATTGGAAGGAGCTTATTTACAAATTCAAATTATCTTGATTTCATAAATAATCCATAAAAAATTGTAAAGACTTTTTTTATTTTCCTTTATCTTTATCAGCTTCATGAGCTAGAGCTTGCTTTGATACCTTTATAATGACAATTAAATATGTTGTAATGAAAAAATCATATTTTTGACAGAAAATTATATTTTGTTTGATTACTTGTATGGTATACTAGAATAGAGAGGTTAACTATTACAAAACACTTATGTGTCTTTAAGTCTCAAGGATCTTTCATTTGATTGTAGAAATCATAAAATACTAGAAGTTGATTGGAGCTTGTCTTTATAAACAAAACTATTGTTTCCATAACTTTTTGAACACTTTTTATTTGCACTTTTATATGAATTGTTTCCATCATTAAAGGCTACAGCCTACTCCACTTGCTCAAAATAATCATTAATAAATCTTGCTCTTTATCTTGGTAGGTGGAGTCATAGGTACAAAGTTATAATGGAAAGGAATGAAGGGTGTCTTTACCTTTTTAATCTTGTCTCATTCATAAATCTTGAACTTGCTTGTCACTTGTCAATAACTGCTCTTACCATATAAAGGCATGATCTTTAAGTATAATGACGATGAACTTTAACTTCATTCTTTCTAAGACCTCATTATACTATAATATATGTTCCATCTCATGAACTAAGTCAATAAATTCCTTTACCTATAGGAGCTTGCAAACTTTGGGAGTTCCATTGTAAAACCTAGATATTTATAGTGATCATCCCAAACACAAATGTTGCTATCTTCGATCACGCACATGATAAAAGTTCTCAAAACTAGATATAGAGTTACAATCATTTATTTCATGATTATCCAAATCCTAATATGTCAATTGACAAGTTAGTTACAAAACCTAACTTTATAAGTATTTTAATTATTATTTTGTTAACATTGGGCTTCTATAAGGAACTTCCTTGTTTAGAAAATGAAATCCTCCACCATGACCTCATCCTATTTCATGATTTGTAGTTATGATAATCAAATAGTACAACAAAAAACAACTTGAAAAGTTAGATTTTAATATTAAGTGATAGTATATTTTAATATCAAGTGATGTTATTATTCAATTTATGAATTAGCTAACTAGAGTTCATTGTATTTTTTTATTTTAATAATAAACTGATATTGAGATGAAAATTATGAGATAGTGAGATGAAAAAGGCTTGAAAAAAAAACCCTTAGACTTTGTAAATAATCTCATGACAATATACAAAAATTTGAGTAATATTTTGAAAAAAAATAAAAAAATAGACATTTTTATTTACACTAGTTGTCGTACCCTCACGCAAGAGCGTAGCGTCGCGATGATCCTTAATTGATTTCAAGGTTTTTTTTTGTGTAAAAGAGAGTTGCCATCTAGTATTATAGTCACTAGAAAACCTATATGGTCTTTGAGAGATTTTAATGTAAGAGATTGGTTGTGTAAAGGAAAGATATTAGCATCACTAGTACGCCCTACCAAAGATAAGTTGCTTGGTATTTGGTTTGCTTTATAATTGTCATGGTATTTGTGTTTTCTAATCCCATCAGTTTTCTTAGGTTTGATTCGAACTAAATTTATTAAGATAGAAATTCAAGAAGATTCCATGTGCTTTAAAAACTTATTTTTTACTTAGTATTTCAAGAATTTTTTTGCGACTCGTAAATTGCAAGGAGTAGAGATAAAATTTAGAAATCTAAGAAATTCAGAGCATTTTAAAAGCTTCGTTTGCCTCAGTGTTTCATACTTTGATGGCTCGTAAACTGTAGAGTTAAAAATTGAAATGTCCTTAATTATAATCGAGACTTCTTTCAAGAATATGTGATGACTTATTATTCCTATAAAAATATTTTGGATATTAACCACTTGGATTTTTTTTATCTAAACATTAACAATGAATAATAACAAATTATTCCCAATAATATTTTGGGTATTCATCATTTAAGGATTTCTTTATCCAAACATTAACGATGACTAATAGATGAATTCTCCCAAAAAAATAAGATTTTATATTTTTTGGAATATTAGCCACCACCCTTTGGAGTTGTATAAACATATTGTAAAATCTAGAATGTAAGAAAATAATTTTTGTGTTTAAGAAATCCATGCTAAAACACATTTTTCAAAACTTCAAATATTTATTGCTTTTTTATATAAAAAAAAGTTTTAAAAAAATATTAGAGTATTGGCCGTATGTAACACACAAAAAATATTTTTTATATTTTTCTTTGTAAAAAAAACAGCACCCTTAATCATAATTAAAGTCAACAACCCACATATTAGTCAAATTCTTTGACCAACTGAGGGAGGAGAGAGGTTTGTCTGCCGAGATGTTAGAAAATTTCACGTTTTTCTAAGAAACTATCTCAATATTGGGTGACCGGCCTATCATAAGATTCTTAGAAAACTCCATGCTTTTCTAAGAAATTATCTCAATATCAGGTGACCAGCCCCTTTTTAGATTTTTAGAAAACTTCATGCTTTTCTAAGAAATGATCTCAATATCGGGTGACTGAACCATCTTAAAATTCTTAGAAAACTCCAAGCTTTTCTAGGAAACAATTTCAATATTAGGTCACTGGCCCCTCTTAAAAATTCTTTAGAAAACTCCACGCTTTTCTAAGGAATGGTTTTAATATCAGGTGACCTGCTCATCTTAAAATTCTTAGAAAACTCTATGCTTTTGTAAAAAATGGTCTTAATATTAGGTGACCGGTCCATCTTAAAATTTTTAGAAAACTCCACGATTTTTTAAGAAACGATGTCAATATCAGGTCACCAGCCTCTCTTAAAAATTCTTTACAAAACTCTATGCTTTTCTAAGGAATGCTCTCAATATTAGGTGACCAGCACATCTTAAAATTCTTAAAAAACTCCACACTTTTCTAAGAAATGGTTTCAATATTAGGTAATCAGCCCCTCTTAAAATTCATTAGAAAACTCCACGGTTTTCTAAGAAATAGTTTCAATATTAGGTGATCTGCCCATCTTAAATATTTTTATTTTTATTAGAAAATTCCACGTTTTTCTAATGAATGGTCTCAATATTGAATGACCTTTTCTATTTTTTTTAAATTCAACATTTTTTTTAAATTATCTCAATATCGGGTGACCTGCCTGTATTGAAAAGAAATCATCTTACCTTGAGAAATAAAGCAGTGCTAATTCACAATTCCTATCATTTTCCATAGTTTTATTGACCTAAGATTTTGTACCTTAGTAGTTCCTAAAAACTTTAAACTATTTTGGCTTTCATCACACCTTCTCTTGTCAGATTAGTGTTATGACAATATAGCATGTATGTTTTTTCATTACCTATTTTGGAAACGTAGGTCCGCCTTTCTGTTGTAGACTTATTGAGCTTCTATTTCCATTTATTTGTTCGACTTGTCCTCTTGAAATGGAATATGCTCCATGCACTATACTTCCTATCCTCTTGGTGAAGAAATCTTTGGTTCCTTATAGGGTCCTTTCTTGTTCAATTGAGTATTGTCTTTTATTATTATTTTAAAAGAAAAACTCAAAAAAAATATTCATGAAAACTAAAACTTTCAATGCAATTAGCAATTCCAATAAAAGATGCTTTTTTAAAAGTTTTTATGATGATATCCCTTTGAGCTTTGGTTCAGTATGGACCCCTGTGGGCACTTCGTACAATTCTTGCCCTAGTATGGTATGCAAAAATATGTCAAGTGTAAATTTGATTTGGTTCTCCCCAATTGATGGAGTTATCTTCTTAGCCATGCTTAAAAAAAAAAACAGTTCTTTTAAGTAAAAGATTTTAAATGTTATAAGATCATATGTTTTATGAAAAAAAAAAGTTCTTTACAGAGAGAATTCATGACCTAACTTTATTTTATTGATCAAGAAGTATATTATTTCTTATAGAGTTAGCATTCATAGGTCTAACTAGATCTCCTCCATCCATTCTAGATAACAATAAAGCTCTTCCCAAGAATGCTTTCTTTACCACATAAGTGCCCTCATTATTCGACATCTATTTACTCTAACCTTCTTCTAATAAAAGCAATATTTTCTTTAGTATAAGATCTTCATGGAATCCTCTTGGTCAGACCTTATTATCATATGATTTGGTCATTCTTCTTTGGTATAGTTGATGATGGCAGATTGCAACTATCCTTTTTTCACTTATTAGATTCAACTATTCATATCTAACTTTTACTCACTCTACCTCTTCTAACTCAGACTCTATCAATACTATTGATGAGAGGATTTCAACTTTTAAAACTATCACCGCCTCTATTTTGTATACCAACGCATACGAGGTGACTCATATTGAGATTTGAATTGTAATACGATACACATGAAGGGCAAATGGCAACATGTCATGCCAATCCTTGTAAATGACTACCATCTTCTAAATAATCTTATTGACATTTTTGTAGTAGCTTCTACCACACCATTCATCTTTGGCCTATATGGCGAGTAATTGGAAGAGTTGACTTTCCATTAGCGTAAAATTCTATTATCATTTTGCTATTGAAGTTCTGGGCATTATTAATATTTTCTAGTGGACCATGTCAACAGATCAAATTTTTTTCATAAATTTCTTCACTAATTTTTTTTGCCTCCATGTCATCCAAAACATCTCAATAAAGTCTCATCACATGATTTCTTATACAAAGTTTCCTTATCAAGATAGAAATCCCTTGCCAACCTCCTCAAAGTCTTCTTGTTGATTATGGATGCCCCTATAGGATAAGCCTGGTTTTTGGATAAAATTCTTAATATCATAGTACCAAGGGTTTCCATCTATTTCTCTCTTAAATGAGTATGAATAAGCTAAATTATTTCTAATATTAATGTGTACCAGTTGTACCTTATACCCAAAGTCTATTATAGCCATAGAAGCCAGCATGACCAAAGTGTTAGCAAAAATAGTTTCCTTCCCTTCCTAGATGAGTGAACTTTATTTCCTCAAATTCTCTAACCAATTTTAGGTAGGTATTCTTGGTAAAGTGTCAAATTCTTGTCATTGGTTTGCATTTTCCTTTTACTTGGAAAATAATCAAAACCGAGTCTCCATACATATCTATCTTTCTAATATTTAGCTCCAATGTCATTAAAACAAGAATATAAGCTTCATACTTCTATGTTGTTATTGCACCCCAAACTGCAACTTAACCAAATACTACTTTTTATTATGAGAGATTATCGTTGCATCAGCTTTGTTACCACATATGTTGACAGCATTATCAAAGTACATAGTCCACCAATCTAACTTTCCTTCCTCAACTGAAAGCACATCTTCATCAGGTTAGTCAAATTTTAATGGCTCATAATCTTTCATAACATGGTTAGCTAGGTGATTGACAATAACACTCCCTTTCATAACTTTTCTTGTCATATATACTATGTCATACTCAGCTAGTAGAACTTGTTATCTTGTAATTTGGCTCGACAGATGAGGCTTTCCACGGATGTACCTTAATGGGTTTAATTTTGAAATCAACCATGAGTATGATACAACATATATTGATGCAATCTCTTCACAGCCCATACTACTGCACAACATAATTTCTCAATCATAGTATACCTAGACTTGCATTCCTTGAACTTCTTGGTTAGGTAATAAATGACCTTTCATTCCTTTTGGTTTTGTCATGTTGGCTAAGCACACATCCCATTGTTATTTCAGCTACTATTAAGTACAAGATCAATGGTTTTTTCTAATACAGGAGGAAAAAGTAGGGGTGGATTCAAAAGGTATTGAAAGCTTGTTCGCACTTTTTATTCCAAATTCTGGGATTTTTCTTCCTTAACAATCAAAGATTGGGTCATAAGTCGGGGTTAATTAGGATATGAACCGAGCAATGTAATTCAAACTTTTTAAGAACCTCTTTACATCTTTCTTAGTCTTTACTTAACCAAGTTCCATTTCTATCCCTTTATCACTTATCAAAAATCCCAACAACTTCCTAGATTTCACCCCGAATGAACACCTTGCATTGTTAAGCCTTAACTTGTACTTGGTCTTTCAAACAATTCCTTCAATATTTGGATATGATTCTCTCATTCTCTGGATTTAGCAATCATGTCATCCATGTATACTTAAATCATGTCATGAAATAGAGCCATCATGGCCTTTTGGTAGGTGGCCCCAACATTTTTTTAAAACATAAACGACATGACCTTGTAACAAAATGTTCCCCATGGTGTTACAAATGTTGTCTTCTTCTTATCCTTTTACACTATTTTTATTTGATTGTAGCCTAAAAAATGTCTATAAAGGAATATTTGGAGCTACGTGCTGCATTGTCAACTAACATATTTATGTGTGGTAGACAAACTCTGATTTTATCTTTCTTTTTGGGTACTACCACTATATTGGACACCCATTGTGGATATTTGACTATTTCTAGAAAAACTATGTTCCATTGTTTTTTAATTTCTACCTTTACTTTGAGTAAGACATCAAGATTAATTCTTCTCAATGTTTGCTTAACCGATTTGCATCCTTCTACTAGCAGTAACCTTTATACTATAATATTTGTATTTAAGCTAGACATATCCTTATAGGACCAAGAAAAAAAATCTCTCAAAGTAACCAATTCTTCTCTCTTTTTTTTAGGAGTGATTATATTCCATATCTTTAATTTTTTCTCTAATTTTTTAATTTCCCATATCTATGGTTTCAACTTCCTCTCTAGCGGGTTTCAAAGCTTGTTCATGCTATCCTATTTTCATCTCATTCTTCCTCTTCTACAACTACTATGTATTCTTTAAAGTTTGACTATTCATTCTTAGTGTAAAGTGCAAGTGTTCATTTTGGAAGATCAACTTTAAAAAAAAAAGAAGGAAAATGATGTGTAAAAACATTAAGATGAACTTTTGAAAATGTATGATCTTATAAAAGGGGAAAAATTCATCTCAAAACATTTCCTAAGCAAAAATATTTGGTGCATAACATCATCACAAATTCCTTCAAGCTCTTGTTTGGTATTGAGTTTTTAGGTGCGACCTTTCTTCATTTTCCTTCCTTTTCTTTAATTGAGTATTGTGGATTTTAAAAAAGGATCTATGTTTCTAAGTCTACCAATACATGCATAGATGCATAAGACAATGTATGATATAATACATGATTTGTGATAAGAATGCATTTGTATATTGGGTATGGATGCAACCTTCTTATGAATGAATAATAGCCTTCACCTTATAAACATAGGTCCTCTTGTCATGTTGCTTTGCTAGGAGTAATGTCTTTCAAGTCATTTGTTTGAATCATATTCACTAAGAGACAGATTTTGCATATGAAGATGGGTCAATGCTCTTTTCATTAATGCTTGATAAGTTTATTATATTTAGAGATATAATATTTTTATCCCTTTCCTCAACAAACTCTCTAGCCAAAGGTAAGAAGGCAAAGTCGCAATTCTCAATCTTCCCTAGAAAGGCATCGGTTTCAGCTAGGCTTTGGCAATAACGAATGATGTCCCCTCCTATATTTTGCACATTGATTCTAATAATCCGAGCAAGTACGGTTTTATGAGCAACATATTGGTTTTATTAAAAGCAACATTGTTGGTGTCTATTTAATCCTTGTGTTTTTCCATTCCTGCTAGCTTTTTGTCCAAATACTTCACCTTTTTACGTTCCTTATCAATTTTTATCCTCATCTTTTATCTTATCCGTCATAACCACTAACTTTGCTTTAACAACCTGAAAAACTTTTCCTTTTACTTTGATCTTTTGTAATCCCTATCAAACGACTTTCTAACTCCATATATTTCTTATTCAAATCCTCATACTTCCTATCCTATCCATTAATTCAAAATTGAACTTGTGCAAACTTTTCTTAGTAATATTTTACACTTCGTTTGCAATCATTAAAGTCAATATCAATTACTTCAAGTTCAGAGCAACTTTGTATCCAATCCAAACTTATCCCTCCTAATTCCTTCTCACTTTTTTTACTAGCAATCTTCTTCTCACCTAATTTTGACTCAAGCATTGTTATTCTTATATCTCTAGATTGTATTTGCTCATACATCATTTCTTCTAACATTGCCTTGTCTTTTTTACTTTTGCTCAACTCTATTTGAAGTTTTTTTACTTGTCTTTTCAAACTCCTCTTCAATATTTATCCTTTTTCTTTTAATAGGATCTTCTATAGTTTTGGGAGATTTGACTCTTACACAAGACATGACTAAAGTAGCTAAGTCTCTATATCTTACATATCCTTTACTTACACTTAGATCCTTTAAACCTTCTATCTCAACTAAAACCAGACGCCTCCAATCTTGTTTGATGAACTCTAAAACTTCTTGTGCAATAGGATCTTTGAACAAATCAAAAAATTGAGCAATTCTTATAATCTTTGGAACAAACTGCATGCCCTCAAATTGTCTTACCACTAGAGTAGGAGTATAACTCACATAACTTGTAATCCTTACTAATGACACCCAACTTCTTTGTCTACAACTCATTAGGACTTTCACTACCATTATCCATGAGACTCTCCACTTAAAATTACTATTAGGTAAACTTTCTAATTTGTCAACCAAACCTTAGTTGTCTAGATCTCCTTATTCCTCTTCCTTTATTAATTTCAAGGGTTTTTTTGGTGAACTACCAAAAATTATTGAAGGCATGTTTTTTGTTTTGATATGACTAACTGATTAGTACTCAAAAGTGCATTTTTATCATGGTTTTATATCATCATTTTGCACTTGAAGTATCAAGAACTCCTTAACTAAAGTATGTTTTATAATAATCTATCTAATAATATAAGAAACCTTTAATTTATGGTAAATGTCCATTTTAAATGCAGGCCTATCACATAAATGAAAGGATTGATTGATGACTTTAAGAACTCCAATTGCAAAGGCAAAGAGATGATCAAACTTAGAAAAGAGATGTCGGTGCAATCCAAACCGAAATACTGTTCAGTAATTGGGTCATATCCTGAGCTATAGATCTCAGATTTAGGTTTACTTCATATGGATGGAAAGGTAAGACATAGGCCTACAACTTTCATATGGAGCCCAAGATCTAAAAAGGTCATTTTCAAGTCCAAATTATTGCAACAACATAGAAGCCCGAATCTGTCCTCCAGCCCGAGCACTGTTCAGTATTTTGGCCATATCTGGAGTTCTAAAAGTCAAAATAAGCTGAATGTTTTACACAAGAAAGCTGAGACAATTTCCTAGAACTTTCATGTTTTCAAGTGGCTCTAATTTTGACGTCATCAATGA
>SRLM01001751.1:49581-77805 GCA_015708895.1 Populus ilicifolia | reverse complement strand
AGATCTATAGCTCCAGATATGACCCAATTACCGAACAGTGTTCCGGTTTGGATTGCACCGACATCTCTTTTATAAGTTTGATCATCTCTTTGCCTTTGCAATTGAAGTTCTTAAAGTCATCAATCAATCCTTTCAAATATGTGATAGGCCTGCTTTTAAAATGAACATTTACCACAAATTAAAGGTATCTTATATTATTATAAAACGTACTTTAGTTAAGGAGTTATTGATACTTCAAGTGCAAAATGATGATATAAAATCATGATAAAAATGCACTTTTGAGTACTAATCAAAGAACAAGTGCACCATCATATATAGTTTTTCCTCCCAATGCATCTTATTTTAATTTTAAGCTAGGTATTATTCAATTTTTACCTTCTTTTTATGGTTTTGAATTGGAGAATCCATACTTGCATTTAAGGAAATTTAAGGAGGTATGCAACACATATAATAATTTAAATTGTAGCATGAACACCATCAGATTAAAGCTTTTTCCTTTTTCATTAAAAGATAAAGCTAAAACATGGCTACAAAATTTGAGACCAGGATCCATTCATGCTTGGGATGAAATGCAACAATAATTTTTAAAGAAGTTTTTCCCATCTCATAGAACAAACTCTTTCAAAAGACAAATCACCACTTTCACTCAAAAACTGGGAGAAACATTTTACCAATATTGGGATAGGTATTGAGACTTGCTTAATACTTGCCCTCATCATGGTTTTGAAACATGGAGATTGGTTTCATATTTTTATGAAGGGTTAACACCTAAAGATAGGCAAATGGTTGAATTGATGTGCAATGGTAGTTTTGAAGACAAAGACCCTGATGAAGCAATGGAGTACTTAGACTTGTTAGCTGAAAATACTCAAAAATAGGACACCGCGGGTACTTATGAGGCACCGAGTAAAACCTTAGGGAAGACATGTACAACCTTAGGGAAGATCATGACCTCTAAGCCAAGTTTGCATCTTTAGATAGAAAAGTCGAGGCACTGGAATTGAAAAGAAGTGGTCAATTAAAATCTGTTGAAAACATTACATGTCAAATATATGAAACAAATGAACACTCAACCGATAATTGTCCAACCTTGCCTTCTTTTAATGAATGTCTCTATGAACAAGCTCATACTTTAAACAGTTTCCAAAAAGCCAACCACAACCCATACTCACAAACATACAACCCTGGTTAGAGAAATCATCCAAATTTTAGTTGGAAGAGTGAGAACAACAAAGCACAAACTTCACACCCATCGTTTCTAGCACACCATAATTTTTAAAATTCTTATGGATATACACCTCCTTATGCTCCACCTTCTAGAAGAAATCTTAAGGAAACATTGCATGCATTCATTGAAAAGCAAGAGACAATCAATACTCAACTTGCTCAAAACATGACAGATTTTAAAGATACTCTTGCAAAATTGACATCTGCTCTTAGTTTCCAAGAGAAAGGTAAGTTTCCATCTCAACCACAACAAAATCCCAAGGGGCAATACAATGCAAATGCAAGTAGTTCTAAAAGCCAACACATGGATCAGGTTCAATCAGTCACTACTCTTCGCAGTGGTAAAGTTATTGAAAAACCCTCTCTTGAACCTTATGAAAAAGATGACGAGTCAATCTCTGAGGGTAAGGATGGGGTTGAATCTGAAAATTGAAAAGAAAAGACTGATTCTCCGCCAACACTTTCATTTCCTCAAGCCATAACTAAACAAAGGAAAATCAATCACAACTCTGACATCTTTGAAATTTTCAAATAGGTAAGAATCAATATATCTTTGCTGGATGCTATTAAACAGATTCCTTCCTATGCTAAATTTTTAAAAGATCTATGCGCTGTGAAGAGGAAACTGAATGTGAAAAAGAAAGCCCTTCTAGCCGAACAAGTGCTATTCTTCAGAATAATAATGCTTTGAAATATAAATACCTTGGTTGTCCTACAATTTCTTGCTTTATTGGAGAGCATAAAATTGAAAGAGCCTTAGTTGATCTTAGTGCTAATGTGAATTTACTTCCATATTTAGTTTTTTAGAGTCTCAATCTAGGTGAGTTAAAACCAACTTCTATAACTCTTTTACTTGCTGATAGATCTATAAAAGTGCTAAAAGGAATAATTGAAGATGTGTTAGTATAAGTCGATAAATTCATTTATCCTGTGGATTTTGTTGTCTTGGATACACAACCTGTTAAAGCATGTAATTCATTTCCTGTTATTTTAGGACGTCTGTTTCTTGCAACTTCTAACGCATTGATTAATTGTAGGAATGGACTGATGAAGCTATCATTTGGAAACATGACATTGGAGATGAATATTTTCAACATTTGCAAGCAACCTGGAGATGATAATGATTTACAAGAAGTAGATCATATTATCGAATTAGTTTATGATCAACTTGAATCTACTTTAAGTAAAAATGAGTTGGATGAATCAGAAGATTTGCAAATGATTTATTCTAAGGAAGAAATCACGGATGAAAAAAGCACCGAAAATGTTGATGCGGATCTTTTGTCAACAGTGACAACAAATTCGACATCTGACATCACACCAATCGATGATTACTTTCCTAATGAATCCTTACTTTCTCTTAATCCAATGCCTTGGTATGATAAAAATATCAATCTTCATGCTTTAGGAGATTTGCTAGCTAATTGGAGTACCAAAGACAAAGAAAAGTTTTTGAACGAAGTGAAGAACTTTTATGGTAATGATCCTAACTTATTCAAATATTGTCCTGATCAAATATTTCAAAGATTCATTCCCGACAATGAGGTAAGTAATGTCATTAAACTTTGTCATTCTGAAGCATGTGGAAGTGATTTTTCGTCAAAAAAGACAGCTGAAAAAATTTTTCAAAATAGATTTTATTGGCACACCATGTTCAAGAACACACATGTATTTTGCAAAACTTATGAAAATTATCAAAACGTTTTATAATTCTCAACTCTATGCATTCCTTAAAGAGCTAAGACCAAGATGGAGGAATCCTTATAGGGCCTGTGATGTTGAGAATTCAAAGAATGACAATGTCTTTAAGAAAAATGCGCATCGTTTGAAAGCTTACTTTGATAATTTTCCTAGTAAAAATGAATCAACTGGTTTGAATGATCTTGTAGATAAAGCTTGATTATTTTTTTTCTCATATTATTTTTGTGTTCCTTTTTTTAGTGATTTTTGCTAGTTTATGGGGGAGGTAGTCTTGGGTTACTGGGAGGTGTGTCAATAGCTGCATTTTTAGGAGGTAGTCAAGTTTTAGAGGTCATCCCCAAAGCTTTAGCACAAGGGGACATCATTGGAAAAATAATTGGAGAGGAACTTCAGGTCTCTACAATGTTAGCTCGAATGAATGCAATGTTTAACCATGTTTATGCCTTCATTGCTTTACCAGGTGGTCTAGGCACATTAGAAGTGATATTTCATATTTCCTCTTGGGCCCAACTGCACATTCACCATAAACTCATAGGTTTGTTAATTGTTAATGGTTATTATGATAAATTGTTGTCTTTTCTTGATCACGCTGTGGAACAGGAATTTCTAACATCTTCTGCATGACAAATCATAATATCTACTGCTACTGCTAAACAATTGATTGACCAACTACAATCTTTCGTTCTTGTAATTGATCCTTCCATGAGTCGCATAAATTGGTCAACTAAGGAAAGCCGTAAAAAGCTTAGATTGGATTTGAGCCTTCATTTGTGATTTTTTGTGTCTTTTGGTTTTATTATTGTGTTTTGTTGTTTCTTATATTTGTTCAGTGTGTTTCAGGTTTGTTAGTGTTCGTTATTTCAGGTGATATCATCTATACTCTATCTTTCTACCTTTAAACATTGAGGACAATGTCTTGTTTTAGTTGAGGGGAGAGGGTAGTAGCTAAAAAAAAATTGTGTTTTCTATTTCATAAAGCATGTGCAAAATGGTTGTTATTATGATGGCAGAGTAAAGAGAATCTTTTATGACTCTTGAGACGCATCTTAGTAATCATTCGTAACAAGGTCTATTATAATACTTCTTGAAATATTCAGATTTACAAACTCTTGCATTGTTATGAGTTAAGTTTGCTCATATACTTATTTAACATATATTCTTAAACCTTAATTTACACACACACTTCAACATATGATTGTGGGTTGCATATTGGATTATTACATTATTTATGTTCTTTTGTTAAAAGTAACAACTAAGGGAAAGGGATAGTATATAATTAAAAAAGAAAAAAAATGATAATAATAAAAATATAGATAAGTTTGGTTTCGTAGCCTCCCCAACCTAAGCAATTAAGCCCGAAGGGGTGTGTTAACACCTGATACCCTAAAGTCAACTGACTTGGGAGCTATTGGCCCAACGCTTGTTACATGGGTTAAGGAGAAAAGTTTAAGGGAATCAAACATTGCACTATCTACATATCAGTATCTGTGACCCAAGTTACTAAGCTCATAGGGGTGTCTTAACACCTAGTGCCCTAAGATCAACTAGTCTGGGAGTTATTAGCTAAAAGCTTGTTACATGGGTTAAAGATGCATGGTGTTTTAAATTATATGTATATTAAAAACAAGACAAAAATAATAATCCCAACCCAAGGAAGTTAACCTTAAACATTAGAACAAAAATTTTGTTTTCTTCCAAGGAAAGCCCCATAATTATGTGTTGATACATTGAGCATAAAAGAAAGGTTTATGAATATCTTGTTAAGAGGTATTGAGCAGGTATATAAATCTAACAAGAGTTTGTTTATCTGGATAGAGTAATGGAAGTTAAATGATGAATACCTTGCTTTGTGGAGTTTGCAAATTGTTTTTCTATTTTAACTCTTTGATTACTAGGGACTAGTAATAAGCTAGTTGGGGGGTGTGATTAGTACTCAAAAGTGCATTTTTATCATGGTTTTATATCATCATTTTGCACTTGAAGTATCAATAACTCTTTAACTAAAGTATATTTTATAATAATCTATCTAATAATATAAGATACCTTTAATTTATGGTAAATGTCCATTTTAAATGCATGCCTATCACATAAATGAAAGGATTGATTGATGACTTTAAGAACTTGAATTGCAAAGGCAAAGAGATGATCAAACTTAGAAAAGAGGTGTCGGTGCAATCCAAACCGAAATACTATTCGGTAATTAGGTCATATCCGGAGCTATAAATCTCAGATTTAGGTCTACTTTATATGGATGGAAAGTTAAGACATAGGCATACAACTTTTATATAGAGCCCAAGATCTAAAAAGAACATTTTCAAGTCCAAATTGTTGCAACAATAAAGAAGCCCGAATCTGTCCTCTAGCCCGAGCACTGTTCAGTTTTTTGGCCATATCTGGAATTTTAGAAGTCAAAATGAGCTGAATGTTTTACACAAAAAAGCTGAGATAATTTTCTAGAACTTTTATATTTTTAAGTGGTTCTAATTTTGACGTCATCAATGATGTTTTGGGTAGACAAGAGAAGATAAGGATTGTCACCAAGTCAAGGGTTGGCCATTTACTCATCAATTAGTCATCAAATCAATAGTTCCCAATTTTGGCCTATAAAAGAATACATTTGCCATGCTTTTAGACATCTTGGTTTCCAGATCAAGATGATGCTCTTGTTTTCTCTCTTTGTATTTTTTGTAATGTTTATGCTTTACTTTTATTAATATCATTTGCCATGCCTATAAAAGAATACATTTGCTATGCTTTTAATAAAAGGAGGCATTTGCCATGCATTTAGGCATCTTGGTGTCCATATCAAGATCATGCTCTTGTTTTCTCTCTTTGTATTCTTTATGCTTTGTTTTCATTAATATCAAGTTTATGCCTTTCATTTCCTTTCCTTTCTTTAGTTAACTTTTATGTTCTTATTTTGTTTATCTATTTTTCTTTCTTTCATTATGTCTAGCTAAGTTAATTATGTCAAGGTGAAAAGGTTACACTAATGGTGTAAGAATAAGTATGGTATAAACTTAATATGGACTTTAATGTTTAATACTAACATGTTTTATATTTGTTATCTTGTTCACTCTTTAATACTTTGCTTGTTAAATGATTAATCTTGATTTATGTTGTATAACAATTGGTACAACAAATGCTTGGCACTTTCATAGCTCATACTGTATGGTATAACCGACACCTGAGCTATGAAAGGAACTTGATTTGTTGTTAACATAAGTTATAATCATGAATGCTTGATGAAATTTACAAGTATTAGCATTAATTGAATAAGATGACTAATGTAATCATGTTAACAATCTATAATCTGATTGGAACCTCCTTTATGTGTGGTTTCCAATTGAACAATAAGAGTTTATACTATACTTGTTTGACATACCATTAGTGGAACCTCTAACCTTGACATTTGTTATTATCATTATTTAATCCTTACTTTAATATTTAATCTCAAAGTTCTCATCTTCTTCTTTATTATTATTGTTGTTGTTGTTATTATTATTATTATTACTACTACTACTACTAGTATTATTATTATTGTTGTTGTTGTTGTTGTTGTTGTATTCTTGTTCTTTATAATTTGTACAATAACCTCCCTGTGGTTCGACCCCGGTCTTATCGGGTTATTTATTACTTCGACACTCCTGCACTTAAGAGAAGACATCAATCTTTTTGTCATGTCACTAACCATCTAGATATATAATAACTACATGTAGCATCTCATTGCTTTTTTTTTTCCGGTCCTCCTACAATGGTTAAGTGTCAAGATGGTTTCAGCTAAAATAGCAACCATTAGATTAATTTGTGTATTCTCATACTCTACATATGTATCAGTGATCTCTAAACTCATTACACCCATTTGACTTGGAAACAACACAAGGCCAAATATGCTCAAGGCAATCAATCTCTTTTTCTAATCTTGACTTTTTTCTAGTTTAATTTCTAGCATCCTCTATTTCAGATTGATAGCATTTTTTTCCAAAAACTTTTCCAAGTCGGCGATTCTGAACAATTTTGATAGTTCAAGGATGATCTTATAAAATCTCAATGGGAAATAAATCCCATATAAATTGTTTAGAAAATCAATCAACATTCCATATTCTTTTATAATGGGACATCGGTCTATGCTTTTAAAAGAAAAATAATAGTAGTCTGGATCCCAAAAAATGAACTAAGACTTGTACAACTTGTCTTAAAACTTCTTCTCTTGAAATTTCTACCAAACATCTGTATTTTCTAAAAAAAATGCTTCCTTATCCACATTTTAAAAGTGAGTCATTAACTTGTTCACCTCATTCATAATGCAATTCAGGTTCTTAATTGGTGATAGCTTTATAACATTGCTTCTAAACTAGTCTCCTTCTGTCAATTGAGACAGTTCAAAATTTTTGCCATATTCTATGATGAAAAATTTAGTAATGGTGGCCATTCCATTCACAAGTACTATAATTCAAGATGCCTTGGGGTTAGACTTGTTTTGATACAAAAGATATTATGGAGCATACACCCTAAGGATAGGTTCTAGTTCCTTTATGTGAGACATATGGTAGGTTTACTGACACGACTAAAAGATTCATGTCTTCTCCCAAGTGCAGGAGCGTCGAAGTAACAAATAACCTGGCAAGACTGGGGTCAAACCACAGGGAGGTTCATTGTACAAATTATAAACTACAACAATAGTAACAATAACAACAACAATAATACTAGTAGTAGTAATAATACTAATAGTAGTAGTACTACTAGTAGTAGTACTACTAGTAGTAGTAGTAACAATAAAGAAGAAGAAGAAAAATTGATGGGAAATTTGAAATGGAAAGTTAAAGTAATGATTAAACAATGATAACAAATAATGTCAAGGTTAGAGGATCCACTAATGGTATGTCAAACAAGTATAGTATAAACTCTTATTATTCAATTGGAAACCACACACAAAGGAGGTTCAAATCAGATTATAGATTGTTAACATGATTACATTAGTCATTTTATTCAATTAATGTCAATACTTGTAAATATCGTCAAGCATTCATGATTATAACTTATGTTAACAACAAATCAAGTTCCTTTCATAGCTCAGGTGTCGATTATACCATACAGTATGGGCTATGAAAGTGACAAGCATTTGTTTTACCAAGTGTTATACAACATAAATCAAGATTAGTCATTTAACAAGCAAAGTATTAAAGAGTGAAGAAGATAATAAATATAAAACATGTTAGTATTAAACATTAAAGTCCATGTTAAGTTTATACTATACTTATTCTTACACCATTAGTGTAACCTTTTCACCTTGACATAATAAACTTAGCTAGACATAATTAAAGAAAGAACAAATAGATAAACAAAATAAAAACATAAATAAGATAAGGGTTAACAAAGCAAAGCAAAGGAAATGAAAGGCATTAACTTGATATTAATGCACCGACATCTCTTTTCTAAGTTTGACCATCACTTTATCCTTTCAATTTCAATTCTTAAATTCATCAATCAATCCTTTCATTTATGTGATAGGTCTGTATTTAAAATGAACATTTACCATAAATTAAAGGTATCTTATATTATTAGATATATTATTATAAAACATGCTTTAGTTAAGGAATTATTGATATTTCAAGTGAAAAATGATGATATGAAACCTTGATAAAAATACACTTTTAAGTATCAATCACACCCCCCTAACTAATTTATTACTAGTCCTTAGTAATCAAAACGTTAAAATGGAAAAACAATTTGCAAATTCCATAAAGCAAGGTATTCATCATTTAATTTCCATTAATCTATCCAGATAAAAAAACTCTCGTTAAATTTATATACCTGCTCAATACCTCTTAACAAGATATTCATAAACCTGTCTTTTGTGCTCAATGTATCAACACATAATTATGAAGTTTTTCTTGGAAGAAAACAAATTTTTTGTTCTAATGTTTAAGGTTAACTTCTTTGGGTTGGGATTATTATTTGTCTTTTTTTTTCTTTTTTTTAATAGATATACATTTAATTTAAAACATCATGCATCTTTAACCCATGTAACAAGCTTTCAACTAATGACTCCCAGACCAGTTGATCTTAGGGCATTAGGTGTTAAGACACCCTACGAGCTTAATAACTCAGGTTGCAAATACTGATATGTAGATAGTGCAATGTTTAATTCTCTTAAGCTTTTCTCCTCAACCTATGTAACAATCGTTGGGCCAATAGCTCCCAAGTCAGTTGACTTTAGGGTATTAGGTGTTAAAACACCCCTTTGGGCCTAATTGTTTAGGTTAAGGAGGTTACGAAACCAAACTTATCTATATTTTTATTATTATCATTTTTTTTCTTTCTTCTTTTTAATTATATATTATCTTTTTCCCGTAGTTATTACCTTTAACAAAAGAACATAAATAATGTAATAATCCAATATGCAACCCATGATCATATGTTAAAGTGTGTGTGCGTGTGCGTGTGTGTGTGTAAATTAAGGTTTAAGAATACATGTTACATAAGTATCTAAGCAAAATTATGTGATAACAATGTGAGAGTTTGTAAATCTAAATATTTCAAGAAGTATCATGATAGACCTTGTTATGAATGATTACTAAGATGCGTCTCAAGAGTCATAAAAAGTTCTCATTACTCTGCCATCATAGTAACAATAATTTTGCATATGCTTTATGAAATAGAAAACACAGTTAGTTTTTTTTTTTTAGCCACTACCCTCCCCACAACTGAAACGAGACATTGTCCTCGATGTTTAAAGTTAGAAAGATAGAGTATAGAAGATATCACCTGAAAAAACAAACACTAACAAACCTGAAACACACTGAACAAATATAAGAAACAACAAAACACAATAATAAAACCAAAAGACACAAAAATTCACAAATGAAGGCTCAAATCCAATCTAAGCTTTTTACGGCTTTCCTTAGTTGACCAATTTATGCGACTCATGGAAGGATCAATTACAAGAACGAAAGATTGTAGTTGGTCAATCAATTGTTTAGCAGTAGCAGTAGAGATTATGATTTGTCATGCAGAAGATGTTAGAAATTCCTGTTCCACAGCGTGATCAAGAAAAGACAACAATTTATCATAATAACCATTAACATTTAACAAACCTATGAGTTTATGGTGAATGTATAGTTGGGCTCAAGAGGAAATATGAAAGATCTCTTCCAATGTCCCTAGACCACTTGATAAGGCAATGAAGGCATCAACATGGTTAAACATTGCATTCATTCGAGTAGACATTGTGGAGACCTGTAGTTCCTCTCCAATTGTTTTTCAAATGATATCCCCTTGTGCTAAAGCTTCGGGAATGACCCCTAAAACTTGACTACCTCCTAAAAATATAGCTATTGACACACCTCTCATTAACCTAAGACTATCTCCCTATACACTAAATGAATCTTTCTCTCAGCTAGCACTTGACCAAGATGATTTGCTGACTTTAAAAACTTCTTTTCTTTTCCAGGACTAGATCCACCGAAAACATAAGTATTTCTTATGTGATGACCTGAGGAACTTGCCATTTCTACACATTTCAGTATTTGTTGAATGTATGGGTTAAATAGAAATGAAAGAAAGGAAGAGAGTGTTTAATAGATGAAAAATTAGAAAGGCAATCATACCACCTATATGTAGGCCAGCTAGAGAAATTAGAAAGGCAATCATACACACTCTTTCTCTCTTTATTTATTTATTTATTTACTTTTGAAAAAGCATGTGTATGTATAGGTAGTTGTGATTGTGGCTCACATCTTCCCTTGGTTTTACATCCAAGAACGGCTTAAACGCCCTTTATGGGTCGGGGATAGGCTTCTTATCCAATTTTCATAAAATCTAGCAAATAGGGTCTTTTTTATTCAGATTTCCAAGACTAAGTTGATCATGTTCTTTATGAAATAGTGACCATAAATCATGAATTGCACAATGCACATCTCCACTAGGATCCGTCTCAAGAGTCAATAGAAGATTATCTAAAGACTCCTTACTCAGGCCATCCTTAATGAATTATATTTTATCTTCACGGTTTATAGATACAATTCCTAAAGAACGACATTGTGCATTACAAGTCCATCTAGCACATCGATGACAGACTTTCAGTCGTTTTGCACGACGTTTCTTTACAGAAGTGCTTTTACCTATTTCAGGCATGTGTGAAATGAAAGAGTTAGAAGACTCACCTAATAATCGAACCTTTGCTTCAATCAACCACCGGATATCTTCAGGAATTTCATGATTCATTAACAATCTCAATCTTGCACATCTAGCACAGTAATTTTTTGTAATCGTATTCTAAGGCAGAGCGGGAAAATACTTTTTTAATTTTTCAAGATTATTGTCCATTTTCAATTGATAATTGGAAGAGAGATTCATATAATTGCACAAATATATACATAAATATCAGTTATTGTGGGAAACTGAAAGAACCGACTTAAGTCACGGAGTACCGTTATCTGCCATTTGACTAGAGAAAGAGAAACTAGAAAAAATCACTCAAAAAAAACACAAAAAAATCAATCTTTATATAGAGGATCACCCAATTCAATAGAGTCATGTTCAACTAAAAAATTATCAAAGTAAACTTTTAGATGATGTCCATTTACCTTGAAAACATTGTCATTCTTTAGATTCTCGATGTCGTAGGCCCTATATGGATACACGTGTTTCACAATAAAAGGACCGCTCCGTCTTAATATTAATTTTCCAGGAAATAAATGCAGTTGAGAATTATAAAGCAAGACTTTTTTTACCAACATTGAATGTTTTTCTCAGTATATTCTTGTCATAAAACTCTTTGATTCTTGCTTTATGAATTCTTGAATTTTTATATGCATCATTTCTTATTTCCTCAAGCTCATTTATTTGTAATTTTTGGAGTTGACTAGCATCATCTAGATTTGAATTGAAAGCTTTAATAGCATAATAAGCTTTATGTTCAAGTTTTACAGGCAAGTGACAAGGTTTTCCATAGACTAGTCTATAAGGTGACATGCATAATGATGTTTTATAAGCAATTCGATAAGCCTAAAGTGCATCATTAAGTCTTAAGACCAATTTTTCCTATTAGGGTTCACTGTTTTCTCCAAAATATGTTTGATCTCCCTATTAGCAAGCTCTACTTATCCACTTGTTTGAGGGTGATAAGGGGTGGCAATTTTGTGTGTGATTCCATATTTCTTCATTAAAGACTCAAATGGCTTGTTGTAGAAATGAGTTCCACCATCACTTATTATAGCTCAAGGGACTTCAAATTGACTCAAAATATTTTCTTTCAAAAACTTTATCATTGTTTTATGATCATTGTTTCGACTTGGAATTGCCTCTATCCATTTTGAAAAATAATCTACTGCAACTAATATGTACAAGAAACCAAATGATGGAGGAAATAAACCCATGAAATCTATACCCTATCAGTCAAAGATCTCAATGACAAGAGTAGGATTTAAAGGCATTATGTGACATTTTGAAATTGATCCCAACTTTTGATAATTTTCACAAGACTTGCAGAATGCATGTGAGTCTTTGAACATGGTGGGCCAATAAAATGACCCTCACATGCCTTAGAATGACAGAATTTAATGACACTACTTACCTTATTATCAAGAATGCATCTTCAAAATATTTGATCGGGACAATATTTGAATAAATAAGAGTCATCCCAATAAAAAATTTTCACTTCGTTCAAGAATTTTCTTTTATCTTGGGGACTCCAATGAGCTAGAATTGTCCTAAAATAAGAAAATTGACAATATTAGCAAACCAAGGCATTGTAGAGATAGAAAATAAAGATTCATTGGGAAAGTAGTTATCGATTGGTGTGATGTCAGTTTTTGAATCTATTGTCAATCTTGACAAGTGATCTGCGACAACATTTTCATTGCCTTTCTTATCTTTGATTGTGATATCAAATTCTTGAAGTAACAAAATCTACCATACCAATCTAGCCTTAGAATCTTTCTTAGAAAGAAGATATTTCAATGCTGCATGATCATTAAAAACAACAACAGGTGAGCCAACAAGATAACACCTGAATTTTTCACATGCAAATACTACTACAAGTAATTCTTTTTCAGTGGTGGTATAATTCATTTGAGCACTATTTAAAGTTTTACTTGCATAGTAAATTACATAGGGTTTCTTATCTTTTCTTTGTCCCAAAATAGCACCTACGGCATAATCACTAGCATCACACATTATTTTAAAAGGTAATGACCAATCAAGAGGTTGAATGACAAGAGCACAAGTAAGCAAGTTTTTAAGTTTAATAAAGGCTTCTTCACAACATTCAGTGCATTCAAAAATATTATCCTTTGTTAGAAGGTTATTTAAAGGTTTAGATTCTACGCTAAAATCTTTGATGAACCTTCTATAAAAACCAGCATGTCCTAAGAATGGTCTAACATCTTTAATAGATTTTAGTGTTGGCAAGTTTGCAATTAACTTAATTTTAAATTTATGAACCTCAATTCCTTTTGATGAAACAATGTGACCAAGTACAATGTCGTTTGTTACCATAAAGTGACATTTTTCCCAATTTAGCATAAGATTCTTCTCTTCATACTTGGTCAAAACCTTTTCTAAGTTAGTCAAACAATCATCAAATGAATCGCCAAAAACAGAACAATTATCCATGAAAATCTTAAGAAAATATTCAAACATATCACTAAATATACCAAGCATGCATCTTTGAAATGTGGTTGGTGCATTACATAATCCAAATGTACCAAATGGCATCCTTCGATATGCAAAAGTACCAAATGGACATGTAAAAGTAGTCTTCTCTTGATCTTCCAATGTAATTTCAATTTGGTTGTAACCCGAATAGCCATCTAGAAAATAATAAAATTCATGACCTGCAACTCTTTCTAGGATTTGATTCATGAAAGTAAAGGAAAATGATCTTTTATAGTCATTGAATTAAGTTTTTTATAGTCAATGCACATGCGTCAACCAGTAATAGTTCTAGTAAGAATTAACTCATTGTTCTCATTTGTTATCACAGTAACTCCAAACTTCTTGCGTATAACTTGGGTAGGACTTACCTATTTGCTGTCAGAAATAGGTTAAATGATTTCATTATCTAGAAGCTTAATGACTTCATTTTTCACTACTTCTTTCATATTAGGATTTAGCCTTTCTTGCATTTCTCAAGAGGGTTTAGCATTTTCCTCCAAATAAATTATGTGTGTACAAATCAAAGGACTAATTCCTTTTATATCAGTTATGGTTTGTTCTAATACATTTTTGTGCATTTTTAGAGTTTTTAATAACTTACCTTCTTGATGTGCATTAAATTTAGAAGAGATCATTACCGAAAAAGTTTCATTTTCTCCCAAAAATGAGTATTTGAGATTGGATGGCAACAAATTCAAATCAGGTTTTTGTGGTTGAACACTTGAAGGTATGGACTTAATTGATCGTGGTGGCAATTCCTAAATTTGTGGCCTCCAATTACTTGTCTTTTATTCGTCTTGAAAATAAATTATTTGCAAATCATCAGATTCATCAATCTCAATTTCACTAGAAGTGGTTGGAAATTGATCATGAATTAATTTTTTAGTAAAGTCCACTTCCTATAAATCATTATCATCTTTAAGCTACCTGTACAAGTTGAAAATATTCATTTCCAATGTCATGTTTCCAAAAGATAGCTTCATCAGTCCATTCCTACAATCAATGCATTAGAAGTTGCAAGAAATAGACGTCCTAAAATAACAGGAAATGAATTACATACTTCAATAGGTTGTGTGTCCAAGACAATAAAATCCACAGGATAAATGAATTTATCGACTTGTACCAACACATCTTCAATTATTTCTCTAGGAACTTTTATAGATCTATTCGCAAGTAAAAGAGTTATAGAAGTTGGTTTTAACTCACCTAGATTGAGACTCTGAAAACCTAAATATGGAAGTTGGTTTTTCAATAACTTTACCACTACGAAGAGTAGTGACTGATTTGACTTGATTCATGTGTTGGATTCCGAAACTACTTATATTTGCATTGTATTGCCCCTTGAGATTTTGTTGTGGTTGAGATGGAAATTTACCTTTCTCTTAAAAACTAAGAGCAGATGTTAATTTTGCAAGAGTATCTTTAAAATCTGTCATGTTTTAAGCTAGTTGAGTATTGATTGTCTCTTGCTTTTCAATGAATGCATGTAATGTTTACTCAAGATTTCTTCTAGAAGGTGGAGCATAAGAAGGTGCATATCCATGAGAATTTTGAAAATTATGGTGTGCTTCAAATAGTGGTTATGAAGTTTGTGCATTGTTATTCTCACTCTTCTAACTAAAATTTAGGTGATTTCTCCAACCAGGGTTGTATGTTTGTGAGTATGGGTTGTGGTTAGCCCTTTAGAAATTGTTTAAAGTATGAGCTTGTTCATGGAGACATTCCTTAAAAGAAGGCAAGGTTGGACAGTTATTGGTTGAGTATTTATTTGTTTCACATATTTGACACGCAATGTTTTCAATAGATTTTAATTTACCACTCTTTTTCAATTCTAATGCCTTGACTTTTCTAGCTAAAGATGTAAACTTGGCTTGAAGGTCATGCTTTTCTCTAAAGTTGTACATACCTCCACTAGATGTATGAGGTTGGGTTTTACTCGGTGTTTTATAAGTACCCACGGTGTCCTAATTTTGAGCATTTTCAGCTAACAAGTCTAAATACTGCATTGCTTTATCAGGGTCTTTATCTCAAAAGTTTCATTGCACATCAATTCAACCATTTGCCTATCTTTAGGTGTTAACCTTTCATAAAAATACGAAACCAATCTCCATATTTCAAAACCATGATGAGGGCAAGTACTAAGCAAGTCTCAATACCTATCCCAACATTGGTAAAATGTTTCTCCTGGTTTTTTAGTGAAAGTGGTTATTTGTCTTTTGAAAGAGTTTGTTTTATGAAATGGAAAAAACTTCTTTAAAAACTGTTGTTGCATTTCATCTTAAGCACGAGTGGATCCTGGTCTCAAATTTTGTAGCATGTTTTAGCTTTATCTTTTAATGAAAAAGAAAAAAGCTTTAATCTAATGGTGTTCATGCTACAATTTAAATTATTATATATGTTGCAGATCTCCTTAAATTATCTTAAATGCAAGTGTGGATTTTCCAATTTTAAGCCATGAAAAGAAGGTAAAAGTTGAATAATATCTGGTTTAAAATTAAAATGAGATGCATCGGGAGGAAAAACTATGCATGATGGTGCACTTATTCTTGTAGGATTCATATGGTCTCTAAGTTTTCTAGCACGGTTATTCTCATTATTTTCATTATGAAGTGATTGATTATCTTCTTCGGCTATATTTTCTTAAAATGATGAGGATACCCTACAAAGTCAACCACTTGATGTATGTGACCACACTCTCATGCACGTGTAATAATAGAATAAAAGAAAACAAAAACAAGAGAAGAAAAAACAAGAGAAAAGAAACAAAGTTATATACAAGAAAAGTTAAAATAAAATAAATATTATAATTTATACAAAACTTACCTTTCCAGCAACGACGCCAAAAACTTGACACAACTAAAAGATTGATGTCTTCTCCCAAGTGCACGAGTGTTGAAATAATAAATAACCCAGCACGACTGAGGTCGAACCAAAGGGAGGTTAATGGTACAAATTATAAATAACAATTATAAACAATAACAATAGTAACAATAACAACAACAATAATAATAATAGTAATACGAATACTACTACTAGTAGTAGTAGTGGTAGTAGTAACAATAATAAAAAAGAAGAAGAAGAAGAAGAAGAAAAATTAATGGGAACTTTGAGATGGAAAGTTAAAGTAACGATTAAACAATGATAACAAACAATGTCAAGGTTAGAGGATCCACTAATGGTATGTCAAAAAAGTATAATATAAACTTTTATTATTTAATTGGAAACCACATACAAAGGATGTTCCAATCAAATTATATATTGTTAACATGATTACATTAGTCATCTTATTCAATTAATACTAATACTTGTAAATTTCATCAAGCATTCATGATTGTAACTTATGTTAACAACAAATCAAGTTTTTTTCATAGCTCAAGTGTCGGTTATACCATACAGTATCAATTATAAAAGTACTAAGCATATGTTGTTCCAAGTGTTATACAACATAAATTAAGATTAGTCATTTAACAAGCAAAGTATTAAAGAGTGAAGAAGATAACAAATATAAAACATGTTAATATTAAACATTAAAGTTCATATTAAATTTATACTATACTTATTCTTACACCATTAGTGTAACCTTTTCACCTTGACATAATAAACTTAGCTAGACATAATGAAAGAAAGAAAAATAAATAAACAAAATAAAAACATAAATAAGATAAGAGTTAACAAAACAAAGGAAAGGAAATGAAAGACATTAACTTAATATTAATGAAAGCAAAGCATAAGCAATACAAAAAATACAAAGAGAGAAAACATGAGCATGATCTTGATCTGGACACCAAGATGTCTAAATACATGGCAAATGCCTCCTTTTATAGGCCAAAATTGAGAACTATTGATTTGATGACTAATTGATGAGTAGGTGGTCAACTCTTGACTTGGTGACAATCCTTATCTTTTCTTCTCTACCCAAAACGTCATTAATAACGTCAAAAGTCGAGCTACATGAAAACATGAAAGTTATAGAAAATTGTTTTAAGCTTTCTCGTGTAAAAACTTCAGCTCATTTCAACTTCTAAAACTCTAGATATGGCCAAAATACTGAACAGTGCTCGGACTGGAGAACAGATTCGGGCTTCTTTGTTGTTGCAATAATTTGGACTTGAAAATAAACTTTTTAGATCTTAAGCTCCATATGAAAGTTGTAGGTCTATGTCTTACCTTTCCATCCATATAAAATAGACCTAAATATGAGATATATATAGCTCCAGATATGACCCAATTACCAAACAGTATTCCGGTTTGGATTGCACTAACATCTCTTTTCAAAGTTTGGTCATCTCTTTACCTTTTCAATTTCAATTCTTAAATTTATCAATCAATTCTTTCATTTATGTGATATGCCTGCATTTAAAATGAAAATTTATGATAAATTAAAGATATCTTATATTATTAGATATATTATTATAAAACATATTTTAGTTAAAGAATTATTGATACTTCACGTTCAAAATGATGATATAAAATCTTGATAAAAATACACTTTAAAGTATCAATCATTTACTATTTAGTCTCTAAAAAAGGATCTCTTATTGTCCCAATGATCACCCTCATAAAAGTAATATAGAGGTTCAACAGATAGTGAGATGACACATATATCAATCACAATTAGTCTAAATACTCAACAAAAAGAGTTGGGGTTTACACAAACTTAATCTATTTTTCTCTCTCTTCTTCTCCGTTTCGAGTCTGCTTCCCTCTCTGCAGATCTATTCTTTTCTTTTGCTTTCCCAAAATTCTTTGTTCAGGCGGTCGGCTGGCGAATGGGTTTCTATCGACGGCTGCTGGTCTTCTGTGACCGCTGCTAGGTCATTGATGATGGGTGGATCTACGATCGACTGGTTGAAAGAGGTGACCAGTCTTGACTGGTCTATGGTCGTTGCTGTTGAAATAACCAAAGAAGGACGACTCTGTTTTCTATCCTGCATGTGGCTGAGCTGGGGCTGTTGTTTAGTCGCTGCTATTGGAGGCTGAATAGCGAGGAGAGATGGTTTAGTTTGTAAGGGAGGATCTAGCGCTGACTTTGTGTTGATGAGTGGGAGAGAGGCTGTTGTGTTGCAGGTTGAAGATTGAGAGGAAATGGCAGGGCAAAGATTTGTTTGACCGGCTAAGAGAGGAGAGAGGTTTGCTTGCTGGGATGTTGGAAAAATGGCGCTGAGAGGCGGCTCGTTTAGGTTTTAGCCAAGGGAATAGAAAGGCTTTGGTTGACTGGAGAGGGGAACGACTCCAAGAGAGAAAACAAGTTTAGTGTTCTTTTTTTTTTTTATCTTTAGGGTTTTTTTGTTTAGCTCCTTTTCTCTGATAAATTGCCCCTTCTCTATATTTTCTCCCGCCTTGCATATTGTTCTGGGTTCATTTACATAGAAATTCTTTATATATGTTATTTAAGGAAATATCACAATAATTATTGCAAATATTATCTTCTATAACTAGCATCAATAAATTTTATATATATATATATATATATATATATTATATTGTAGATATTGTATTCCATAACCAATTATAACAAATCTTATATACATGTTATTTTATATTATAGTGATTATTTTTCATAACCAGTACGAAACAAATCATATATATGATTTAGTAATTATTTTCTTGACATATTGCTTCCTTAAAATTAGCTTCCCCATGCTCTATGTTATCTTCTTTATTTTTATTTTATATTTATCAAAACATGGATCAAAAATTAGGTAGCAACACTAGTTATAAGTTTAGATTTTAATCTTTAAAGGAAAAACTAAGGGTGAGAAAAAAACCAAAAAACTGATTAAACCGAGAAAACTGAAAAAAAAACTGAACCGTGAAAAAAACCGATTAAACCGATTAGAATTTTTAAAAAGCCACCGGTTTAGTTTAGTTTTGGTTTGATAAGCTTAAAACTGAAAAAACCAACCCGAACTGAACCGGTTTAGTTTTAAAGAAAAATATTATAAAATCCCCTTCTAAACCCTAACACTCCCCCTTCTGCATCGCAGCCGCCCCCCTCCCCAAAGCACACAACTCTCAAATCTCAATATCTCACACTCTCGTCCATCACTAATAGCCAGATCTAAACTTCTAGTCATCTAATAAAACTTCAACAAAGCTTCAATCTTCATCTTTAAATCTAACAACCCAGGAACTGCTTTAGTGTATGCTTCAAATCTTCATCTTCAAGGCTTCAAAGTTTGTTTACTCTCATTGTGGTTTTGTGTCCTTTTTTTTTTATAAAGGTTGACGCATCTCCTGCTGTAATCCTGTTAAGGTTGAGAAGAAAGATTAAAGCTTTGTACATCATAAGTTACGGTGCTCCGTTGTTTACATAGAGCTCTTTACTTTAAAAGTTTTTTTTTAACTTTTATATTTGTCGTATGTTAGATAGGTAGGGTTCAAACACACTGATTTTGACACCTCATGGTCCTTCATGTTAGCTTTAGTTGCAGTTGTTCTATGATGTCTTCTTCCAAGTGCAGGAGTGTCGAAGTAATAAATAACCCGACAAGACCGGGGTCGAACCACAGGGAGGTTATTGTACAAATTATAAATATCAACAATACAACAACAACAATAATAACAATAACAACAATAACAACAATAACAACAACAACAACAACAAGAATAATACTAGTAGTAGTAATAGTAGTAATAATAATAAAGAAAGAGAAGAAGATGATGATGATGATGAGAACTTGGAGATAGAATAACAACAATACAACAACAACAATAATAACAATAACAACAACAACAGTAATAACAACAACAACAACAACAACAACAACAACAACAACAACAATAATAATAATAGTAATAGTAATAATAATAATAATAATAATAATAAAGAAAGAGAAGAACATGATGATGAGAACTTGGAGATAGAATATTAAAGTAAAGATTAAACAATGATAATAACAAATGTCAAGGTTAGAGGTTCCACTAATGGTATGTCAAACAAGTATAGTATAAACTCTTATTGTTCAATTGGAAACCACACATAAAGGAGGTTACAATCAGATTATAGATTGTTAACATGATTACATTAGTCATCTTATTCAATTAATGTTAATACTTGTAAATTTCGTCAAGCATTCATGATTATAATTTATGTTAACAACAAATCAAGTTCCTTTCATAGCTCAGGTGTCGGTTATACCATACAGTAGGGCTATGAAAGTGTCAAGCATTTGTTGTACCAATTGTTATATAACATAAATCAAGATTAATCATTTAACAAGCAAAGTATTAAAGAGTGAACAAGATAACAAATATAAAACATGTTAGTATTAAACATTAAAGTCCATATTAAGTTTATACCATACTTATTCTTACACCATTAGTGTAACCTTTTCACCTTGACATAATTAACTTAGCTAGACATAATGGAAGAAAGAAAAATGGATAAACAAAATAAGAACATAAATAAGATAAGAGTTAACAAAGCAAAGGAAAAGAAATGAAAGGCATAAACTTGATATTAATGAAAACAAAGCATAAAGAATACAAAGAGAGAAAACAAGAGCATGATCTTGATCTAGACACCAAGATGCCTAAATGCATGGCAAATGCCTCCTTTTATAAGCCAAAATTTGGAACTATTGATTTGATGACTAATTGATGAGTAGATGGTCAACCCTTGACTTGGTGACAATCCTTATCTTTTCTTGTCTGCCCAAAACGTCATTGATGACGTCAAAATTAAAGCCACTTAAAAACATGAAAGTTCTAGGCAATTGACTCAGCTTTCTTGTGTAAACAATTCAGCCATCATAGTAACAACCATTTTGCACTTGCTTTATGAAATAGAAAACATACTTTTTTTATTTTTTATTTTTTTAGCTACTACCCTTTTCCCCCTAACTAAAACAAGACATTGTCCTCAATGTTTAAAGGTAGAAAAATAGAGTATAGATGATATCACCTGAAATAACGAACACTAACAAACCTGAAACACACTGAACAAATATAAGAAACAACAAAACACAATAAAAAAACCAAAAGACACAAAAATTCACAAATGAAAGCTCAAATTCAATCTAAGCTTTTTACGGCTTTCCTTAGTTGACCAATTTATGTGACTCATGAAAGGATCAATTACAGGAACGAAAGATTGTAGTTGGTCAATCAATTGTTCAGCAGTAGCAGCAGAGATTATGATTTGTCGTGCAGAAAATGTTAGAAATTCCTGTTCCATAGCGTGATCAAGAAAAAACAACAATTTATCATAATAACCATTAACATTTAACAAACCTATGGGTTTATGGTGAATGTGCAGTTGGGCCCAAGAGGAAATATGAAATATCTCTTCCAATGTGCCTAGACCACCTGGTAAAGCAATGAAGGCATCAACATGGTTAAACATTGCATTCATTCGAGCTGACATTGTAGAGACTTGAAGTTCCTCTCCAATTGTTTTTCCAATGATGTCCCCTTATGCTAAAGCTTCGGGGACGACCCCCAAAACTTGACTACCTCCTAAAAAAGCAACTATTGACACACCTCCCATTTACCCAAGGTTGCCTCCCCCATATACTAAATGAATCTTTCTCTCAGCTAACACTTGACCTAGATGATTTGCTGATTCTAAAAACTCCTTTTTCTTTCCCAGGACTAGATCCACCGAAAACACAAATATTTCTTATGTGATGACTTGAGGAACTTGCCATTTCTACACACTTCAGTATTTGTTAAATATGTGGGCTGAGTAGAAAGAAATGAAAGGAAGGAAAAAAGGGTTTTATAGATGAGAAATTAGAAAGGCAATCATACCACCTATATGTAGGCCAGCTAGAGTCTCACACACTCTCTCTCTCTTTTATTTATTTATTTATTTATTTACTTTTTAAAAAAAACATGTATATGTACAAGTAGTTGTGATTGTGGCTCACATCTTCACTTAGTTTTACGTCCAAGAATGGCTTAAACACCCTCTATGGGTCGAGGATAGGCTTCTCATCCAGTTTTCTTAAAAACTAGCAAACAGGGTCTTTTTTAGTCAGATTCTTAACACTAAGTCGATCATATTCTGTATGAAATAGTAGCTATAAATCATGAATTGCACGATGCACATCTCCACTAGGATGCGTCTCAAGAGTCAATAGAAGGTTATCTAAAGACTCCTTACTCAAACCATCCTTAATGAATTGTATTTTATCTTCATGGTTTATAGATACCATTCCTAAATAACGACATTGTGTATTACAAGTCCATCTAGCATATCGATGATAAACTTTCAGTCGTTTTGCACAACGTTTCTTTGCAAAAGTGTTTTTACCTGTTCCAGGCATGTGTGCAATAAAGGAGTTAGAGGACTCACCTGATAATCGGAATTTTGCTTCAATCAACCAGCGAATATCTTCAGGAATTCCATGACTCATTAACAATCTCAATCTTGCACATCTAGCACGGTAAATTTTTATAATCGTATTTTGAGGCAAAGCGGGAAAATACTTTTTTAATTTTGCAAGATTAGTGTCCATTTTCAAATTAGAATTGGAAGAGAGATTCAAAAAATTGTAGAAATGTATATACAGATATCAGTTATTATGGGAAATTGAAAGAACCGACTTAAGTCATGGAGTACCGTTATCCGTCATTTGACCGGGGTAAGAGAAACTAGCAAAAAAACATCACTCAAAAAGAAAATAATAATAATAATAATAATCAATCTTTATATACAGGATCACCCAATTCAATAGAGTCATGTTCAACTGAAAAATTATCAAAATAAGCTTTCAGACGTTGTCCATTTACCTTGAAAACATTGTCATTCTTTGGATTTTCGATGTCGTAGGCCCCATATGGATACACATGTTTCACAATAAAAGGACCGCTCCATCTTGATCTTAATTTTCCAGGAAATAAATGCAGTCGAGAATTATAAAGCAAGACTTTTTGACCAACATTGGAAGTTTTTCTTAGTATATTCTTGTCATGAAACTCTTTGATTCTTGCTTTATGAATTGTTGAATTTTCATATGCATCATTTCTTATTTCCTCAAGCTCATTTATTTGTAACTTTCGCAGTTGACTAACATCATCCAGATTTGAATTGAAAGCTTTAATAGCCCAATAAGCTTTATGTTCAAGTTCCACAGGCAAGTGACAAGGTTTTCCATAGACTAGTCTATAAGGTGACATACCTAATGATGTTTTATAAGCAGTTCGATAAGCCCAAAGTGCATTATTAAGTCTTAAAGACCAATCTTTCCTATTAGGGTTTACTGTTTTCTCCAAAATGTGTTTGATCTCCCTATTAGCAATCTCTACTTATCCACTTGTTTGAGGGTGATAAGGGGTGGCAACTTTGTGTGTGATTTCATATTTCTTCATTAAAGACTCAAATGGCTTGTTGCAGAAATGTGTTCCACCATCACTTATTATGGCTCGAGGGACTCCAAATCAACTCAAAATATTTTCTTTCAAAAACTTTATCACTGTTTTATGATCATTGTTTCGACTTGGAATTGCCTCTATCCATTTTGAAACATAATCTACTGCGACTAATATGTACAAGAAACCAAATGATGGAGGAAATGGACCCATGAAATCTATACCTCAACAGTCAAATATCTCAATGACAAGAATAGGATTTAAAGGCATCATGTGACGTTTTCAAATTGATCCCAACTTTTGACAATTTTCACAAGACTTGCAGAATGCATGTGAGTCTTTGAACATGGTGGGCCAATAAAATCCACTTTGTAAGATTTTTGCAGTTGTTTTTATTGATGAGAAATGGCCCTCACATGCCTCAGAATGACAAAATTTAATGACACTACTTACCTTATTGTCAGGAATGCATCTTCGAAATATTTGATCAGGACAATATTTGAATAAATAAGGGTCATCCCAATAAAAGTTCTTCACTTCATTTAAGAACTTTCTTTTATCTTGGGTGCTGCAATGAGTTGGCAATTATCCTGAAACAAGAAAATTGACAATATTAGCAAACTAAGGCATTGTAGAGACAGAAAATAAAGATTCATCGGGAAAGTAGTCATCGATTGGTGTGATGTCAGATGTCGAATTTGTTGTCACTGTTGACAAAAGATTCGCATCAACATTTTCAGTGCTTTTTTCATCCATGATTTCTTTCTTAGAATAAATCATTTGCAAATCTTCTGATTCATCCAACTCATTTTTACTTAAAGTAGATTCAAGTTGATCATAAATTAATTCATCAATATGATCTACTTCTTGTAAATCATTATCGTCTCTAGGTTGCTTGCAAATGTTGAAAATATTCATCTCCAATGTCATGTTTCCAAATGATAGCTTCATCAGTCCATTCCTACAATTAATCAATGCATTAGAAGTTGCAAGAAACGGACGTCCTAAAATAACAGGAAATGAATTACATGCCTCAACAGGTTGTGTGTCCAAGACAACAAAATCCACAGGATAAATGAATTTATCGACTTGTACTAACACATCTTCAATTATTCCTCTAGGCACTTTTACAGATCTATCAGCAAGTAAAAGAGTTATAGAAGTTGGTTTTAACTCACCTAGATTGAGACTCTGAAAAACTGAATATGGATGTAAATTCACACTAGCACCAAGATCAAGTAAGGCTCTTTCAATTTTATGCTCTCCAATAAAGCAAGAAATTGTAGGACAACCAGCGTCTTTATATTTCAAAGCATTATTGTTCTGAAGAATAGCACTTACTTGTTCGGCTAGAAAGGCTTTCTTTTTCACATTCAGTTTCCTCTTCACAGTGCATAGATCTTTCAAGAATTTAGCGTAGGAAGGAATCTGTTTAATAGCATGCAGCAAAGGTATATTGATTCTTACCTGTTTGAAAGTTTCAAAAATTTCAGAGTTGTGATTGTACTAACACATCTTCAATTATTCCTCTAGGCACTTTTACAAATCTATCGGCAAGTAAAAGAGTTATAGAAGTTGGTTTTAACTCACCTAGATTGAGATTCTGAAAAACTAAATATGGAAGTAAATTCACACTAGCACCAAGATCAAGTAGGGCTCTTTTAATTTTATGCTCTCTAATAAAGAAAGAAATTGTAGGACAACCAGGGTCTTTATATTTCAAAGCATTATTGTTCTGAAGAATAGCACTTACTTGTTCGGCTAGAAAGGCTTTCTTTTTCACATTCAGTTTCCTCTTCACAGTGCATAGATCTTTCAAAAATTTAGCATAGGAAGGAATTTGTTTAATAGCATCCAGCAAAGGTATATTGATTCTTACCTGTTTGAAAGTTTCAAAAACTTCAGAGTTGTGATTGACTTTCCTTTGTTTGGTCATGACCTGAGGAAATGGAAGTGCTAGTGGAGAATCAGTATTTTCTTTGCAATTTTCAGGTTCAACCTTTTCCTTACCCTCACAGATTGACTCATCATCTTTCTCATAAGGTTCAAGAGAGGGTTTTTCAATAACCTTACCACTGCAAAGAGTAGTGACTGATTTGACTTGATCCATGTGTTGGCTTCCGGAACTACTTGCATTTGCATTGCATTGCCCCTTGGGATTTTGTTGTGGTTGAGATGGAAACATACCTTTCTCTTGGAAACTGAGAAGAGATGTTAATTTTGCAAGAGTATCTTTAAAATCTGTCATGTTTTGAGCAAGTTGAGTATTGATTGTCTCTTGCTTTTCAATGAATGCATGCAAAGTTTCCTCAAGATTTCTTCTAGAAGGTGGAGCATAAGGAGGTGCATATCCATGAGAATTTTGAAAATTATAGTGTGCTTGAAATGGTGGTTGTGAAGTTTGTGCATTGTTGTTTTCACTCTTCCAACTAAAATTTGGATGATTTCTCCAACCAGGGTTGTGTGTTTGTGAGTATGGGTTGTGGTTGGCCCTTTGGAAACTGTTTAAAGCATGGGCTTGTTCATGGAGACATTCCTTAAAAGAAGGCAAGGTTGGACAGTTATTGGTTGAGTGTTCATTTGTTTCACATATTTGACATGCAATGTTTTCAACAGATTTTAATTGACCACTCTTTTTCAATTCTAGTGCCTCGACTTTTCTAGCTAAAGATGCAAACTTGGCTTGAAGGTCATGATCTTCCCTAAGGTTAAATATACCTACACTAGATGTATGAGGTTGAGTTTTACTCAGTGCCTCATAAGTACCTGCGGTGTCCCAATTTTGAGCATTTTCAGCTAACAAGTCTAAGTACTCCATTGCTTCATCAGGGTCTTTATCTTCAAAAATTCCATTGCACATCAATTCAACCATTTGCCTATCTTTAGGCGTTAACCCTTCATAAAAATGTGAAACCAATCTCCATGTTTCAAAACCATGATGAGGACAAGTACTAAGCAAGTTTCGATACCTATCCCAACATTGGTAAAATGTTTCCCCTGGTTTTTGATTGAAAGTGGTGATTTGTCTTTTGAAAGAGTTTGTTCTATGAGATGGGAAAAACTTCTTTAAAAACTGTTGTTGCATTTCATCCCAAGCACGAATGGATCCTGGTCTCAAATTTTATAGCCATGTTTTAGCTTTATCTTTTAATGAAAAAGGAAAATGCTTTAATCTGATGGTGTTCATGCTACAATTTAGATTGTTATATGTGTTACAGACCTCCTCAAATTTCGTTAAATACAAGTATGGATTTTCCAATTCTAAACCATGAAAAAAAGGTAAAAGTTGAATAATGCTTGGCTTAAAATTAAAATGAGATGTATCGGGAGGAAAAACTATGCATGAAGGTGCACTTGTTCTTGTTGGATTCATGTGGTCTCTAAGTGTTCTAGCATGGTTATTCTCATTATGAAGTGATTGATTATCTTCTTCAGCTATATTTTCTGAAAATGATGAGGATACCCTACAAAGTCTACCACTTGATGTACGTGACCACACTTTCATGCATGTGTAGGAATAGAATAAAAGGAAACGGAAAAGGAAAACAAAAGAAGAAGAAACAAGAAGAAAGAAAAAAAAGAAACAAAGTTATATACAAGAAAAAGTGAAAAGAGAAAATAAACTAAAAATTATAATTTATACAAAACTTACCTCCCCGGCAACGGCGCCAAAAACTTGACACGACGAAAAAATTAATGTTTTCTCCCAAGTGTAGGAGTGTCGAAGTAATAAATAACCCGGCAAGACCGGGGTCGAACCACAAGGAGGTTATTGTACAAATTATAAATATCAACAATACAACAACAACAATAATAACAATAACAACAATAACAACAACAACAACAACAAGAATAATAGTAGTAGTAGTAGTAGTAATAATAATAAAGAAAGAGAAGAAGATGATGATGATGATGAGAACCTGGAGATAGAATATTAAAGTAAAGATTAAACAATGATAATAACAAATGTCAAGGTTTGAGGTTCCACTAATGGTATGTCAAACAAGTATAGTATAAACTCTTATTATTCAATTGAAAACCACACATAAAGAAGGTTCCAATCAGATTATAGATTGTTAACATAATTACATTAGTCATCTTATTCAATTAATGTTAATACTTGTAAATTTTTGTCAAGCATTCATGATTAGAACTTATGTTAACAACAAATCAAGTTCCTTTCATAGCTCAGGTGTCGGTCATACCATACATTATGAGCTATGAAAGTGCTAAGCATTTGTTGTACCAATTGTTATACAACATAAATCAAGATTAATTATTTAACAAGCAAAGTATTAAAGAGTGAACAAGATAACAAAT